>JACXGJ010000537.1:0-119451 GCA_016801105.1 Esox niger | reverse complement strand
TGTGTGTGTGTGTGTGTGTGTGTGTGTGTGTGTGTGTGTGTGTGTGTGTGTGTGTGTGTGTGTGTGTGAGTGCGTGTGTGTGTGTGTGTGTGTGTGCACTTGTGTATTGCAGGCAGAAAGGGAGAGGAAATGGAGGGGGACAGAGTACTCACTTTGTATGGAAGGCTTCAATCTCACTGCCAATTAAGGCAATGTTGGTTAATGACAATTACATTTAAATTAAACCCAATAAGAAAATGGGGTAACAATTTCTTTCAGATTTGCTAATTAAATGAGCAAACGAAAGATTAAAGATAAATTGAAACATTAAACCAGGGATGGATTTGCTCTCTGCTGCTTCACCCTGTGGCCTATTCTTAATCTTCTAGCTTCCGATTACTAATGAATGGTACTGATATTGTTATTATTAAGTACAACCTTATAGTTTTCTCTAAAAAGTCATATGTGGAGGCAAAAGGTAGCTGAAGTTTGCAGCGGGTGTTTAAAGAAAAGAGAACCGTGTATAGTAGTTTTTTCTGGTCCACAAACTACTTCCGGCTGAGGAACTATTTAACAATTACACAAAAATCCTGAACATCTCGTTTAATTTTTATTACGATATACTTTTAAATGTAGCTATTTATATTATTGCATGTGAGTACAAAATCCTCATTATATGACTGTATATGTAAGACTGTATGATTCTCAGGACTGTAACAACTGTTCAGACCACTGCTTCCGGAGGCTCCTGACCAAACAGCTCTCTGTAATGGCCTCTTGAGTTAACACAGTGGATGAACGAGGTGCCTTTTCTCTACAGAGCAGAGTTTAAAGACTGAGTTAAGCGGGCCAGCGTACAGGCTTTCTTGGTTGTCACCAGTTCCTGCCTTCTCCTGCTCCTTTCCTCCTCCTATTACTTGGAGCACCACTAACACAAGAGAAGCCTCAATTGAGCGAACACATGACTGATGAGGTGTTATTAGTTAGGTGAGAGGGGCCGGTCAAGTTGATCAGGGCTGATTAGGAAACTCTTGTTTCAGTCACACACCTGTGGGGGTACGAGGAATGCCCACCGCTCGGCCCCTGTAATACATATCCCACACCAGTTACAAAGGTATAGTGTCACCAGATATTTGCAGATCGAAATGCTTCACTGGCTCTTTCCCTACTGCTGATGTGGAGAATGGGTAGGGTGTGTGGGGGTTGGGCAACTTGGATAATACCGGGGCACTCCTACAGGGGTCAAAAGTCGCTAAGGGCCTTCATTGCCTACGGGTCAAGATGTGATTCATCTAGTGTGACTTGGTCAGGTGCATGGTCTCGTGCCCCGGGGATCATACCAATCCTCCAAAACCTGCAGGTTGACCCTACTTCCTGCCACGGTACTACTGGTGGCCCGGTCTTTAAGGTCTTCATCAATCAACCTAAGGTCCCTGTAAGTGAATAGTTGTGCACTTCAAAATATGTTGTCATTTTGGAGACACCCTGAAACTGATGGTAACATGGTAATCTTAGCACCTCTGTTTGATGGATACTAAGACAAAGGTGGACAAAGCTTGCATAAGACAACTCAAGATGTCTTTTAACGCATTCAAAGCCTGCTGAGTGAAAATGAGAGTGGATGACTCTGGGGGTCTTTTAACCCCCTGCCAACGGACAGCTATTAAAGCTCTTCACTGAATGTTCTCTTATTCATCCCTATATGACAACTTGAATAGCGTTGCCTTTCATCTAACCATTTGAATAACATGTTAATAACCCTGCTGTTGTTCGTGCAACAAACACTGCACAAGCAAATGCACATAGTTATTGTTTCTCTGTCCTGAATCGAATGTGAAACAGTGCATAATTTATTTTTCTCATAACATTCATTTGTTTGTGAAATAATCATCCCCCAGTGTTACTTAAATCAAAAAGAATGGAGGGAGAGAAAATACAAGCTCCAGGCTTGGATATTGTATGTTGCTAAATCAAAATAAAACAAGAAAACAGTGTCGTCAATGGGAATCAAATTTAAATAAGCAAGAAGGCATTAACGCATCAAGGTAACAGCAAGCGTGAAATTGTTATTTATTTGAACAAAAACATCAATTACCTTTTTTGAAATCTTTTTTTTTCAGTGTTCAGTGCAGCACTTCTATGAATTGCCTTTAGAAATGTCTCCCTTTCACATGCGCTCGCAAATTATTCGAAGCAACAGCAATTTTGAAGGATTGTCATTTTAATGAGAGTGATTAATGACGGAGGTGAGGCAGCATGGGTATTGTTCTCTCTCCCTGCCATACAAATGTCAGGTCTGGAAAGAGAGAATGGAGAGAGCCTGAGAGACAGAGAGTGGAAGCAAGAGGGACAGTGTGATGAAATAGAGAGAGAATGAGGACTGCTGTGACAGAAGAGAACAGGCCTTGTAGCAGTATAGGCCCATGCTCCTTCCAAACAATGACAATCTTTTTACAGTTCTCCTACTGAGAGTTGCTGCAATTAAATGGAAATAAAAGCGTCCCTTGGAATTGCAATAGAAAATGCAATAATTAAGTGTGTTGTATCACTGAGTTACTAGCTGAAGTTGGAAAAGGAGATCTCTATGTAATTAAGAAAGAAGTTTGCTTGAAAAGAAGCAGTGCTGTTATAACCATGATTTCTCCACATTTGATTACACTTTCAAAATAATCATTACAATTGTGAATGGTCTGATTTGTCTGAAAATTCAAGTTTTTTTTCTCAGATATTTTTGTTTTCATAGGTAAGATCTTCTGTACACTGTAGGAAAAACTGATTAATCAAATCACAGAACTGGCAAAGTATGTTAATCTACCCAATGTGGTCGCATCTTCACACACCACTTTGGAGAGGTTTGTTATAAAATGGAAGTAACATTTTGTTTGGAATGTGCCCGAAGCTGTCTTTTGTTTAAAGTATTTTATTTGTATTATGTATTCTAATGCTTCAGTGGGGTTGTCTCTGAAGAGCTGGTTTTCTATTTAATTATTTGTACATTTGAGGTTCAGTCTTCCCTCTTGTATCTTATCAGTCATTATTTGGTTTTCATACCTATATAACGTTGTTTCTATTTTCTTGTTGTAGTTTCTGTTTGTGTCAATTATTAATAGTTTAGTTATTTATTAATGGTTCTCCTTTTTCCCTGCAACTGTGTCCTGCCTTCCATCTGTAACATTATACTTATAGTCCAATCCCAATTTCACAATGTCCAATTCCCATTTATGGCCTTGCCTCTTTAGGACAACTACAGGATGTGCTGCATGATATGTGATTAGCAGATGTTTCCTCCAAGCATGTCTCCCCAAGGCAGTCCGATTATTTTTGCACTGCTCGCTAAACCCAGAAACATTTAGATGGTACAAGCGTGCTGAGATAGTGAATTCTACTATACATCCACAACCATACATCCACTATTGATTTGACAGGTGCTCAACTTCGACAGGGCAGTCCCATCTGACACCTATGCTGGACCTCAAGGATGAACAGGATGTGAACTTAGATCACTGTGCCATGTTTGCAGAAAGGACCTGAAGCATTTATTTTTTAAGTAATAATGCATCCTCATTAGCGGTATCAGATTTGCTGCAGACCTGCCCTTCAGTTACTTATTGTATCAGGCATTGTATGAAAGTGATAATTATTTATTATCCTCTGTTTGGCCTTATTACATGTAGATATGTATAATTATCAAACAAGAGGATTTAATAATGAAAAACTTAAATAGAACAGAGCAAATCATGGTAATAAATATATACCTTAAGAAATACCAGTTGTTTCTAATATGAGGACTTGAGGACTACATTTTCATACTTATTTCACTATGTCAGTATGTCTATGTTTTAAATGTTTTGGTGCCATATGTGACATTGTGAAAAAGAGTCAAAAGTGTTGCTCATGCCTTTTGTCAGACATTTTTACTAAATGGGCTATCTACTACAAACTCCAGGTTGACAATATCGACACAGATATAAAAGTAATACTGTATGTGAACAAATTCTATATATTTTCATTTCATATATAAAATGATCAAAGATTCCGGTAACGTCTATAAACTACCGGAAGCCAAGCAACTGGAAAAAAATAATAATTGCTATCAACTGTTAAGTGGTTGATTAATATGAAACCAATTGGCATGTTCTTTCTGATTAATTTGAAAATAAATATCCACTACTCTCTTATATAGATGCACACACCTAATCTAAATCTGGAATGTTAACAATTATATTTTATCATTCTAATACCATACATATTTTACATTGTTAAAATTATGATCACCTTAGTATTAAACTTGGTTCAATAGTACAATTTGGAGATGTCACCATCATAAAAACGCCCCCCAATGGCCACATTCCCATTCTACTAAAACTAAATCATATCTTCTTTAATGGTCTGGCTTCTCTACAATCATAGAAAACATCTTTATTTATTTTTTAAGTTAATCATTTACCTTTCATATGTAATCGCTGCCTGGACTTCAGTTATTTATTTATTTATTAATTAATCACCATTGCAGTTTTTTTCTGTCCATAAAATCAAATAAGCAAGTCATTCACTTCCTTCCAGATTATAGACCTCCTGACATTTATAGCTGTTCCACTCTCCTTCACTGGCTCCATCATGACACTATGTCTGTCTGCATAGCCCGCCCCCTCATTAGCAAATTATCCCTTCTCACTCAGGAGGAGGGACAATTAAGTGCTGAAAATTGAGGTAGTAACAGTGGAAGCAGGTTCCCTTAATGTGTGTATGTGTGTGTGCTGGTGCGCCTGCTAGTTTGTGCTTGAGTGTGTGTGTTCAAGGGAGTTTGTGTTTGTGTGTTTGGCTGTCTGTGTGGGTGCATACTTATGAGTGAATTGTCAGTCGTTTTGTCAATCCTGTGAGCCTAACTCTGAACTACCTTGATACTATTCACCACGATCTAGTAGAAAACATATCAGCATCCTTTTAAAAGTAAATTTCTGCTTCAAGTTCAAATTCAAGTTTTTCCTTGCTATATGCAGGCTCACTGACTATAATATGTTATTTCAACCTGGATGTTTTTTCTAACTGAGCCGGTGACAGGTATACATTTTCAAATGTGAAGCGCACTTTCCAGTGATTGCTCAAGAGATTACCGCCTCCTTGCGTTGTGTTTTCTTTCAACTCTCTCTGTGCGTCCTGTTTTCTTTCAACTCCCTCTTCTTTATATAAATGTAATAAGTGCGCAAGATGTGGGTGACAGGTAGTCTTTTCACAACAACAACTGGAAGTGGATGAACTGAAATGGGAAGGAGAGAATCAGAATGTGTCATATTTTTGAAGAGGGTGATGGTTTGATTGGTTCCAATGTTGGCAGCTGTATCATTTTCACTGAAGATTGAAGTGGATGTGGTGTTCCTATAAATCTGTGAATGTTTGAAAATTGTACAGTCATTTTCATCATGTACTCTACAACTTGCTCCAAACAGTAATAGTTTCACCACTGTCATGGTCAAATCTGTAAAATGTCCATGGGGATTTGTGCCATACTGTACATTTATTTGATCTTGGACGGTTCTCCTGTCATGTTCTTTTAAATAAACAATGTATAGTCAAAAAAAAAAAATATATATATATATTAAACTATTGTGTCTCTTTCACAGACAGTCAATGCGAATATCTAGCTTATTGTCATTGGTTACTTTTTTTAGCTTCCCCGCTGAAATGTCATGTGACTTTAAAATAGTGTAAAACTATACCAGTTTTAAGGACTGCCATTGATTCTGAGCCTATTCAGAGCCTTGTGTATGCACAGGTATGGCAATTTTCTTTGCTCTAACTTATTAAAATCATCTGTTAAAGAAAGTCTGGGGCTTGTAACGATGGTAGTGGTTCTTTCACTGGTAGGTGTACCTCTCCTATGCTATTAAAATCCCCTCCTAATAAAAGCAAATGTAATAAATGCATTTCCTACCTGTTCCATTATCCAACCCCTGCAGTGCCATCAGGGCTTGATGCAGGGAGGAAACTACATCCAACAAGTCATGCCACCAAGTGAGCAATTAAAGTAAGTACAAAGTCAGAGTCCATTTTACCTTTCTACCTCTCCAGCATTCACACAGTTATTTTTAGACTAACTCAAGCTGTCATTTTTATGTGCATTACAGTAGCACAAAGCAAATGGTTTGATTGTGGCCAGCTTTACTAATTTTCAAAGTTTTGACCCACTATGAATGCACAATGACTTTCAAAAGAAGGTTCCACTGTAAACGCAACATGCAATCTTTAGGGAAAACATGACCACTGGAGGGGCCTTATGTGGGGCAAGGGCCTAGGCTCCATAGATCATCCTCTCACAGCATTTCTTAATCTAGTGTCAATGCAACAACCCAGGAATGCTAGGCTTCATGCCCAACAACAATGAATGTTTACACAAAAACCTGTACAGCCTGCCATGCATTAGGCAAACGACAAACGGGCAATTCAAGACCAGTTTTAGATCCTTTCCTCAACCATCTTAATTTTTCTCTTTCAGCTCTCTCTTGCTTTTCTCCTCCTCGAAACCCCCTCGCTTTTATTTCAGTGCTTTTCATTTTAATCGGTGCTACTTGTTCTCCTTCTTTTCTCCTTCTCAGTTTGTCTGCACTATAATTACGGTCGTTTGTACCTACTGTGCCAAAGAGCTTCAAATCCTCGTCTGCGCACACTGGTGGCCCGATGGCTAATGTGACACAGTCACTCAAAGCCTTTAGAAAGCAATGGTGCAGAAATCAAAAGACAAAAAACATTTAAGAGCAAAAGAGAGAAGGACGGAAAGGGAAGGAAAAGGGGGAGGTGAGTCGGAAAAAAAGATTGACCTGTGCAGTACAGTTTCATGCCGATTCACTCTGTGTCTTTATTTTGCTCTCCTCTCGTGTAACATAGGCTTCTCACTGACGGACAAATGCTGTCAAAGAAGGTAGTGAGATGAATTTAACAACAGCTTGCCGAGCCCTGGTGCCATATTTTCTACACTGGTCCACTGGTGCCGTCATTCTCTCTTTGGGATCACTGTATGACATCTCAAACTGCAGAAAAGTGGGTACAGAGATATTGACTTTGTTTCTGTACCATACCAAGCCCAGATTTCACAGTCTCCAAAGAGATAAGATAGCTTTTGCATTTCAGAATATTATAAACAATAGACTGATCTGAAATCAGCCCTTCTACATGAAGACTGTTTAAATACAGCGGACCATAGGAATTTGAAGAGGATCATCATCTGTTACTTTTTTTACGTGAATGAAATTGGAACTCACTTAAAACAGTTCCCCTCTTCTCCATCTGACAGTTAAAGCAGATAAATGAACTTTGGACCATATGGGGGTTTCTGTTGAATAACAGCCCCAGGGCAGACTTTATCTAAGTCCTTTGGATAGGCTCAACACAAATAGGATAGACTATCTGTTTTCTTTCTTCAGACTAAAAAAGAACAACACCTGAACTTGCGTCCAACACAGTCTGGTGGATAGGACTTGCAGTATTAGTGACATGCTTGAATACCGGAAATCTCTAAAACACAGGAATAACATCTCAGAAATTGGTCAGCTGCATGCTTTGGTTTGTACTCAAGAACAGGCCCGTGAAATATTGTAGGATATATGTCTTTAATCTTCTTCAGGACATCGACAGGGATGCCTACTGATTTTCTATGCAAATGTCAGAGTTTCATGGATTGCTCCTATCTTGTCACAGGCAGATGTTGAGATGATGTGAATCTGTTATTTCTCTGTGATGATGATGATGATGAAACTGAGTTTTGACCCTTGATGATTTCCAAACACCATTATGTTGCGGATTCTAAAATAAGTTTCCCCTTGTCATATTGGGCCTATGCCTTTCTGTGTCATCCGTTCACATCCAAACTGTGCCAAGGAACGTAAGGGACGTGTCATGAAGGAAAGAACAGCATGGGTACTGGAGGCTGAAATTTCCTGAGCCACCGTAATAATCTAGTTGACCTGTAACAGAGTCAAAGGGCACTTCTTTCATGTAGACATCTGTCATTGCACACCAAGCAACTACTTTTCACCAGCAGGCTGTAAGGCAGTAACCTGAGGCCTGCCGATGGAATGATTGTGAACCGGCGATCAACCGCCCAATCCTCCTCATAGTCCACCGGTCCACCAAGATCCAAGTCCTGTCAAAGGGCTTCTTGACGCACTTTCAAACCTCTATCTCACACCACAGATGTGTGTGTACCAGGTATGGTTCACCTTTCCCTCCCCCGTGGAGTCATTAGAGCAGCTGGGGCTAAGGCCTGGAGACACAGCTCTCAATGGGGGCTTTCACCCTCTCCATCTGTCCCTCTGTCCTTTTCTCTCATTCAGCCTAAGGATACACAGGGTGCATTCTTAAGCTGTGTTTGTAATAGCAGATTTATCGACTGTGCTGTGACCTATCACAATAGTGTTGCAATCCCTGGATGACTATGATATTGTTCATTTATTGGGGGCAAACACGACCTCCCAGGTGAAATTGGTATTGGACTCTCATAACATGTTTGGCTTTGATCTCTTGTTGGATACAATATCTTATTTCAAAGGGAGCATGGTGCAAATGTAGTACTTTGGTTCTGCAGTACACACTTGCGTGGCGCTGTGCATCCAGCCCAGATTAACCAATACAAACACACGCACAATCAACCTCCATCCATTCACACACAGCCATGAAGCAGACCCCCCCAACCCCACTCCTCCCCAAAAAATGAAAACGGCCGTAACAAAAATGATTCCCCTTCAAGTTGATGAGAGCCCCCCGTGGCTTGGACCCCTCTCCCCTCACAGCGCACTGTTAAAAGGCAGCTGTCATTACGGCCCGCTGAGGAGCAGACAAGTCCACTCCACTCTTGGGCCCGTCGTGAAAATCTCCAGCTTCCCCGTGGCTGCGAGGCGCCGCGCATCGCTAAATGACAGGGTTGGGCCTGCAAGGCCGCCCAGCTCAGAGGTGCCTGGGCTCCCCAAACCCTACAATTAACTCACTTCAGGCTATGCGAAGGGGCAGAGCACACAGGAGAGAGAAAAAAATATAATGAAAATGTAAGTGTGAAAATGAAGCTGTCCCTGAGGTGTCTTTAAAAGGAAGGAACTTGAATCGCCAATAGAAATGTGCCATTTTGTCTTTCAGGTTTTTGCAATTTTTTTGAGAATTCTGAGTGGAAATCTTAAAAACACTGCAATCCAGTGATAACTTAGGCATGTGGATATTGCTACAGGGGGTGCATCAATCTTCCTTAAAAACAATCATCCTGCTATCAGTGGGGTGGCGTGAGTCAGAGTATTGAAGGTTAACACAAAAACAACTTATAAGACATTGTGTTATTGGAAAACCTTGGCAATTTCATTGGGGCGATCATGGGAAGTGCTTTCAACTTTAATATGCATGCACTAACTGTATGTCACTGGATAAAAACATTTGCTATGTATAATATGAAGCAGCCACTGATAAGAGGACCCTTGCCAAGCATTGTTGATGATGCTGGGCTTGTGCTCAGGGTGTCTTTAAAGTGTCTTAATATCCTATTACGAACATCTCACAAACAAACCAGAGCCGTAAACAACTAAAAAGGGTAGATTTCTGTAATATATATTTCTATTTGATTTCTGAAGTTGGTTTTCTCTCCTTTTTCATTTTCTGTGTTAATAAAATCCTCATAGACACAACAGTTTAGACTGTATAAAACAGCAAACCCACAACCACATTGTGAATAATGTCAGTATATGTTATGTGGAATATGTATTATCGTGTTCACTTCAGGGCCCTGTCAAAGGCTACAGAAATAGGGCCAACAGGTATTCTGTCTTCATCACAGAGTGAAAGCGATGTATTGTAAAGCAGCTCCACTCTATCAGTACTCAGCTTTAGTGCAGCCTGACCTGCCTACACAGTCCATCTACAACACAATGGAACAGGTAGAATGGATTGGTAACCTTGAAGAAAGTGTCACCCAACCTCCACAAAGAGCAAACTGTTCATCTCACCAAAATTTCACAGAGAGAAGGGCAGAAAGATGAACCTGAATCAGAGGAATGCAAGTGATTTTAAAACTGTTAATATTTGAATTGATATTTAATTTAATTCAATCATTGAACAAATTCTTTGTAACATATCTTTTTTTAATGTAAATGATTACACAAATGCTTATTTCCCTTTATGAAAATATGACAGTAGAAAAATATATATCAGCCACAATTACAAAGAATTGTAATTGTGGCTGACATTTTCTATCAGTAGATAGAAAATATGAATATTGAACACAATTAATACAAACAATAATCAGTAGGCCAGAGAAATCGTGTCAAATCAATTAACCAACAAGGCATGAGGGGGGTGGTAGATGGCCAATATACAATGTCTAAGAGCTGTTTATTGACAAAGTGCTCAGTCAATATACCACAAACTCCAAAGTGGCGTTATTGCTATTATACACTGGTTACCCAGTAAAAGTGATGTGTAAGGTCTCATATACCACAGCCATCTGCCAATCAACAATCAGAATTCAAAGCACTTTGTATATAATTCAGGTAAAATAACAAAACATGGAAGAACAAACTGACAGGAGCCTTGATCGTAGTACTATCATTTAAATTGCTTGACTTTGCTCGTTGTCAGTAAGAGAACCCAAAGTGAAACTGAAGGCCACCTTGCCATCCATTGCGTTTTACTTCAGCAAGTCAACCCACCAGCCTGCTTGCTTTTTAATTGCTAATTTGTAAAGACTGGTATAAGCTGTATACCTGCTGCCATGGCTAGAATAAAGACAAGCACACATTATATAAATGAATAAATATTTGATTGGGCATTTAATCTCAGACTGCAGTACACATTATAGTATTTAATGGAAATATGGATGAAGAAAAAAAGCATTTCCACTGTAAATAATGTAATACTTCTTTACAGAACCACTCATGAAAAATGCAAATGAGGGGACTACAGATGTAAACTAAATGTGAGCTGGTACAACCAATCATTTCTCAATGCTTTTAGACATTTGCAGCACCTTGTCCCTATTCTAATAAATTAAAGCATTCAATGCTTAAATGTTAAATTGCAATGTGAACATAATTTTCTTCACATTACAATTTAAACAAATTCAATGTACACCCTTGGCACTGACAAACATTCATGGTATTCATACATGGCATGCTCTGGCATTGAAATGTAGAGTAATATTATATCAGGCATGTATTTATCTCTATTTGCTACACAACATGTTTAAAAACCTACTGCTCATTCAATTACATTTCTTTTTCCAGAGGTGAGGAGTTCAACCTCATATGTCACTTTCCCATGCACAAAATAGCCAATTCCCTTTTTCTAGACAGTTGTGTATTGGAATTGTTGCAGCTAACATAACTTAGACATGTATAAAAATCGGGTCAGTGGGGGTCACTGCTGGTCGATAGGCAATTTCTCAGCTGTGGCGGAAGTGATGAGACGATTTCAGATGAAATGGCTCTTCTGTAGCGGAAGGAAAAGGCTAATGCAGTGCAGATGTTAGCTTGGGCCAGCAGATGTGCTCTGGTCAGGCAACATTCATGGACCGCAAAAGCGACATAGCTAAGATTTCACAGCACATTCTCATTTGATTTCGAGTTGAGAGGTTATTAAGTGTGGGATTCACTAGCAACAGCATTGAGTCACCAACACCTAATACTTAAGTGTCTGCTCTGAAAACCAGGACTTCTGTTTATGCTTTATAGATATGGCCCTTCATTTAATACATTTATAGATATTGTATACAACTTTAACCTATCATGACCTGTGCAATTTCACTGATCAACACCGCATTGTGTGATTTGATGAGACAATGAGTGTTTGAAAATGAAGTGGCCCTGAAATACGAAGTAAGCTGAGATTCTATGAGATGAAATTAAAAGTATGAATTGGATGATTGCCCCAAAGGACCATGTGGTGGGCAAACAGTGGTGGGGGTATTTGGTTTCATTAAATGCTTTAGTGGTGTTGCTATCTAACATTGATTAATACTTAACTCAAGATCAAAGGTGAATGAGTTGACTATGCTCAAGAAGACGTAGAAGGGAAAAGCTAGCCTGAAGAACCTTCAATGATTCTAAAGTCAAGGCACAAAGACAGACTGAATTTTGCTTACTGTTCCACCTCTGTCATTACTAAGAAGAGACAAGTCATTTCTAATGCGACAGCCACTATGGGAGTGACCATGATGGGGATATGGGGACATGATGTATATGTTTACATGAGAGTTGGAGTAAATTTATACTACAGGAAAGGATTCAGAAAAGGATTGAAAAATAAGAAAATATTTAAACATTTTCAATACACGTATTCAATATATGTCTCAATTTCTGTACGTTAAATAAAGAAAGTATTGTCACTGAAATTTAAGAGCTGACTATCTTCAATTTAATTCAAATTGACCCTGGTTTTGACTAACGTCATTTGGTTTCACAGACATTGTCGTCTGATTTTAGTGGATGTTGTCAGAATTTGAATCTGAACTGATAGTGGGATGGGATTTGAGAGGAAGGGTCATGGGGAGGGAACCTTGGAACCACCTGCTGAGTTCCCACTGACAGAACCGGTCTACCACCATTCTATTATTCCACAGGCAAACCAGCCTGTTCAATTATACTGCAATCATGAATCAGCCTCTTCAGTGACCCAGCAAGCTTCTCTCCATCTCCGTGCTCCATCGCACCACCGCACCTGACCAAAATACCTCATCCTATCAAACCTGGGATCAAATTGTATTTAAATGCTTGTGTTTGATCGAGCTTGCCTGGAGTGTACCTGGAAAGGTTTGCCCATTCAGGCCTATTCCATTGGTTTCATTGCACCCGACAAGCCCAAAAAAGTGCTGTGAAACAACAAATTGCATGGAAATAATGGTGTTTAGCCACGACTCAGTGAGGCTAAAGGAACGTGCAATTGCCAGAGCAACAGTTCAAATGAACTAGCTCCAGTCCAGGTGAATTGCATTTTCAGACAAATGTGTCTATATTTGACTTTTGTGTATCGACGCTTGTTAGGAATAACAGAAGCGGTGCAAACGGCCACCGGAGGCGTGAGGGATTATGACGATGGAGGAGGAGTAGACAGAGACGGAGAGGTTCAGGGGGAATTGCTCAACTCCAGTGAGCAACCTGGCTATTGTTATCCCGCCGGACTCAAGTTGTCCATCTCTCTATGACCACTAGTCAATAGGAGTAGATCAAGGTCGAAGGGTGGGGTCTTTGAGGTTGATGGGGTTTCCTGTCAGGGGCAATAGAACGGAGAGCAGCTTTGTAAGCAGAGGTAATGATGCTTGACCTACATCAATTATAGCTTATTAACAAACATAAGGCCACAGGGGCCTCCAAGGATTCTCTCATGGGAACCTTCCAGACACAATGATGAAAACAAGAACTGCCCGGCTGGTGTTGCAACTCAGAAAACATCCTAATTGCATCACTTTCTTTCCCTTGGAGAGTCCTTCTCTACCATTTTACTCTCTATGCTTAATCAAGTGGTCTACTTGGGTCAGCCAGGCTTAACTTACTCCTACATGGACCTGCATTATGGCTCTGTGGTATTATTTTTGAAAAACATCAAAAAACATCAACCTTAACTGTGGGTCCATTCTGGGACTACGCATTTGTAAATTGACACCAGCACTTCTTTGCATTTTATTGGGTAAATGGGTCTGCTAAACAACATATTATTTTATTGTGATGGTTATACCTGGATTAGGCAGTGTTCATGTTTCTTTTTCATCATTGGAGATACATTAAGGGGTTTGTTGAGTTTTTGAGACATTTGTGGGTGTTATGTGAGTCCAAATACAAAATATACAATACGTTTAGTAGGTCTTTGTTTTGTAGGAGCCATTTAAACATATGCGATATGTTCAATAAATGTATATGATCCAGTGTTGGAACAAAACATTCAGGATAGGGGGATTCAAATCATACCTGTATTGTTGTTTTTAATGCTGTAACTGATCATGAATACAAGAAATAAGAAAATAAACATCTGTGCTTCAATGTTTGGGGGTTGTACTGTAGGGTAAAGAACATGTAATGAAATGGATGGAAATATTGGTGTATTTTTAGTGCAACAAATTCCAAAATGCCTTTATACATTTTCCAGAATGAACACATATTACCAAATGTATTACCAAATGTTCTCCTAGAAACAATCCCATTTAATATGACCACTTCAGGTACAAAAATGTAATTTTTGTACCTGAAGCTGTTCTAGAGAAGAGCAGATGACACAGAAAAGAGTTAATTCCCCAACAGAAACTGCAGTCTTCCAGTGGTCATTCAATCCTTCCTGACCTTCATGTATCAGGGTTTTGATTTGCTGACCTCAATGCTGACCACCAGATTCCACAAAGACCCTTGAACAATGGTGCACTACCAATTAGAGATCCTCAGCACATGCAATATGTAACCTCAGAGCCCAGGCCAGCGCTCGTGCTTGTGTTTTTTTTAACCTGGGTCCTCCCACTAAGTGGGTCCTGTGACAACAAGTTGAATCTATGGCTATAGGGAGATAAAGAAGGGCCATAGGGGTGGTTTTAGAAATCAAAAGATAGACTGGTCCATCTTAAGCCAGGGGGGGCATGTCCTGGACTTTTTGCAAAACCGTATATATATTTGGATCATAATGACCTGGATGAAAAACATTTGAGGGTGTGAGTACAAAATGTGGAATGAGTAACTACCTCTATCTCATTCCTATTACTTTTATTTTAAGTTTGAACTGGCTTATACTTTTTTGTCACAGTGGATACTAGGCAGATAAATTGTTCAACTGAAATTATATACAGTGCATTTGGAAGGTATTCAGAAAACCTGTCACACCCTCCACATCCACCGCATCCTACTCCATGCCAGGCCCTCACTCTCTCCTGTTTTTGTCTGTCTGTGTGTTTGACCAAGGCTCCATGCTCCTGTGATCCAGTTCCCGGGTTTCCACTACACCTCTTTAAGTCTCCACTCCAGTTGTTCATCTCATTGGCCTGCTGTAAAATTCCCTGGTGAGCCTTCCACTCATTGTCAGATTGACACTCTCCACATTTTGTTTAGTTACACAATTAAGTTGATTCAATAAACGTATTCCATCGTATTGAAACCATTGCTTAATTTTTAAAGTGCAAGATCCCAGAACACACTAGGGCATGCGAGAGACATGGGTACTGTTGGAATATCGAAGCAAATAAAGCACATCAGGTGCGCAAATGGCGAACATCGAAAAGCTAAAACCTTCACAATCTTTAGAGGCAGTGCTGAGACTACAAGAGGCTGCAGGTACAGGCAACTTAATGAACTCTGATTTTAGTATGTTTACAGTGCAAAGTGAACACAGTGATGAAAACCAAAAGGTGCTGGATCCTGTTCCAGCAGGGTTCGGCTCAAATTAACCACTGATTGAAAACTTTTATTCGGTACTGTCTTAAAGAGTTCGGCAGCAATCACAGCTTTCAATCTCCTTGGGTATTCCTTGGCTATACTATCTTTAAGCACTTGGATTTGGGTAATTTTTCAGATTCTTGCTTATAGCATTGTCTGATAAGATGGTATTTGTGAACTGCAATCATCAGGTTTTCATACAGATGTTCCATAAGGTTTATGTCCAGCTTTGGCTTGGGTTACTCAAAGATCTTGGCTGTCTGCATTGGGTTGTTGTGCTGAAATTTGAATCTTCATCCCACTCTGATATCATGTGCACTCTCGATCAGGTTTTTTTCAAGGAAGTCTCTGTAGCTTTTTCCCTTCATCCTTCACTCAATCCTGACAAGTCTCCAAGTGAAACATCCCCAAAGTTTGAAGCTCCCACCATGACGCTTCTATGTAGTGATATAATTAGCAAGGTGATGAGCTGCACCTTGTTTTCACCAAATGCAGGGCTTTGCTTTCAGGGCTTAAAGTAAAAAAATTATCTCATCAGATCTGAGAATCTTTTATCTCATCCTCTCAGGGTTTTTTAAAGACCATTTAGATAACTCAGTAGTGGCTTCCATTAAGTCACTACATTTTCAAACTGGAAGGTTCTCCCATCTCCACAGAGAAACTTTGAACCTCAGTTTGAATAACCATTGTGTTCATGGTCACCTCCCTGACCAAGGCCATTTTTTCTAACACGCACTGTGAAATGTGGGATGTTATATAGACAAGTGCGCCTTTTTAAATTCTGTCCAGTTAATTGAATTTGCCAGAATATGATTGCAATTTAGATCTAGAAACATTTAAGGGTGAGATTCGAAAAACATCTTTGTCATTATGGGTCAGTGTGTTTAGATTAATGGCAAAAGCTTTTTTAATTAATTATAAATTAAGTCTTTAATACAACAAAATGAGGAGAAAGTATGAACATCTTTTGATAGCACTGTGTTTGTGTACTGTATTTGGGTATACGTATTTTATGCTTTATTGCAATAGAGAAAGTTGGAAAGATGTAGGCTAGAGAGCATGCTGAAATAGCAGTGGTCTGGAAATAAAATCTATGCTGCAGTGGTACATGTGCACTAAAGCTCACTGTCAGACTGTTTGACCTACATAGGCCATTAAATGCAAGTTAATCAGATGGTCAATTAAAGCTTGTAAGGATTGTGAGGGACGTCTACATGAACTCAACAATATTGAAATTTACAAATCAACCTATTGTGGCCTGAAATAACTTCTATATTTACTCATTCAAATTATATTTTACTATTTATATATTCCTCAGCTCATACAAAGCTGAAATGTTTTCCAACTCATAAGAGCAATGAGCCTCTTGCTCTCGTGTGTTCACATGGACTATCATGAGACTAATAAAGATGTCCAACATGCCTAATGATTAGTGTTTCTAAGCATCCATGTGATAATTATTAGGCTTTCCTTTCTCCTTTTCTGGACCCACAGTAGTGGAGCCCTTAACATCTCTTCTCTTCTTTTCTATGAACATTCCAGGCGATCGCTAACTACAGTTGCTAAACAGTGCAGACGGACATGGTATTAAGTCAGAGGTGAGCTGTAGGTGTCTGAGAGGGCAGGGAGAACAACCATATCCCCTGCTTGATTGGACACATCCGGGTAATGGAGTAACTAAGGTTGGGGTCATCTACTATCAAGTGGGAGAATCTGCTCCTTCTGGATCTCACTGCTGTCCTATTGAAAGAGTCCCTGTGTCTGTGGGTCCCCAGTAAGCATGCCTGCAGCCGTCCCGAATGCTAGATCTTATCAGAGCCTCTGACCCTCTTTGTTACTAACCATCAGATTACTCACCTGGTCAGCCAGGTGGATCAGAGTTCAAGTTTCCCTTTTCCCCCAGAACCCAAATGCTCATATCATCATCATCATAATCCTCACCTACACTTTCTCCCATGGCCACTTCCTCCCATCCCTCCCACAAAATAACTCATATTTAGCAGTCCCACCTAAGATAAGAACATCTTATAATGAAAAATATACATCATGTTGAAGTGTTTTTTTCTTTGCCATTTTAAACAGTTCATTCAGGATAACCCAAAATAATTATTTGTTTTTCACCATCATGGATGGATGGATGATGGCAGCAGATTGCCTAGTGGTTAAATCATCTTACCTCTAACCCCAAAACTGCTTGATCAAATCCCTAAAACAGGGGGAATTGTTTTATTTTTTAAGCATGTGTGGATAGCTTAAACTAGTAATTACTCTTAGTTGCCCTAAGTGTCTATTTCTATTGAATTTTGCTATAACTAGGCCCTTACTAGCAATGCAGAGCAGTGTTTCACCAGCAGTTCTTCCACACTTGTATGGCTTCCACATCTAAAACTGACACTCAAGTGATTCTGTTCCCTGTTCCCAGAATGGGTCAGTGATCTACATACATTTGGTCATTCTATACTCCAGCTTTTTTATCTTTTTTCTCTTTTTCTCTTCAAATATTTCCCTTCTCACTACAAAATGGAGTGGACAAAAGGGTCGTCTGCAGTCAATTATTGACCAGTTCTTAAATAAGCATGACAGAATCACAGAGGGGAATGGGGGGTAACACTTTGCCACCTGCTGCATCATAGTGTTTAGTCTGAACACAGTCCTCTGAACACATAACCACACAGACAGCTCCATCCATCACCCCAGACTAAAAATAATGCATTGCAGGCTCACGTCCAATCAATACATTCATTTCAGTCCCGCCGACTTTACTCCCTGGTGTCCTGCAGTTTGTTTGCACGCATTCTTATTATGGCTTTTCAACTTGTTTCTATGAGGGGTTTTGGATGGCCAGATCAGCTTTCATCATATGGGTATCTATATGGCAACAACAAGCCATCTGTTCGGGCACAAGAAGAGTGTGTTTTCATTTTGACTATGTCATTGGAAAGGCATCTTCATAATGGACCTTTTATATACCTTGTCTATAGACTTGGTGCAGACAATTAGGTGATGTTTAATTGCTACTGCAAACTTTTGTGTTTCATGCTAATGTTGCTGTGGATAATGTATCAGTACTCATGCTATAATATTTTATTGACATTGTTTTAACATATAAACTCAAATCTGCCATAAAATTATATGTCCCCATTTTGCCGCCAAAACAGACCTGACCCGTTGAGGGATGGGCTCCACTAGACTGCTGAAAATGTGCTGTGGTTTCTGGCACCAAGACGTTAGCAGCAGATCCAGAAGTCCTGTTAAGTTGCGAGGTGGGGCCTCCATGGATAGGACATGCTTGTCCAGTTCATCCCACAGATGCTTGATTGGATTGAGATCTGGGTAAATTAGAGGCCAATTAACATCTTGAACTCATTGATGTGTTTCTTAAACCATTCCTGAACCATTTTTGCTTTGTGGGACGGCAAAATATCCTGCTGAAAGTGGCCAATGCCCTCAGGGAATACTGTTGCCATGAAAGAGGGTGCACATGGTCTGCAACAATGCTCAAGTAGGTGGTATGTTTCAAAGTAATATCCACATGAATGGCAGGACAAAAGGATTTCCAGCAGAACATTGCCCAAGCATCACTCTGCCTCCTTCCCATAGTGCATCCTGGTGCCAGGTGTTCTCCAGGTAAGCAACGCAGACACACTAGGCCATCCATGTGATGTATAAGGAAATGTGATTTATCAGACCAGGCCACCTTCTTCCATTGCTCCTCGGTCCAGTCGTGATGTTCACATGCCCATTGCAGCCACTTTTGGCAATGGACAGGAATCAGCATGGGTACCCTGATTGGTCTGTGGTTGCACAGCACCATACACAACAAAGAGCGATGCACTGTGTGATCTGACCCCTTCCTATCAGTACCAGGAATTGCTAATTCAGAAATATGAGCTGTAGTAGCTGGTCTGTTGGAACGTCTTCGCTCCCCATGTGCATTAGTGAGCCTTGGTTGCCCATGACCCTGTCCCCGGTTCACCACATTTCCTTCCTTGGACCACTTTTGATAGGTACTAACAACTGCAAACCAGGAACACTCCACAAGGGCTGCAGTTCTGGAGATGCCCTGACCCAGTTGTCTAGCCATCACAATTTGGCCCTTGTCAAAGTCGCACAGATCCTTACGCTTGTCCATATTTCCAGATTCCAACACATCAACTCTGAGGAAAGAATGTTCACTTGCTGCCTAATATATCCCACCCACTGACAGGTGCCAAGAATATCAGTGTTATTCACTTCACCTGTCAGTGGTCATAATGTTATGGCTGATATATACATTAAACTGGTTGCATAAGTAGGGATAACTGGGGAAGTTACTTGTGTTCAGAATTAACTAATCACATTCAAACTCATGTTGAATTAAGTTAAGTCATTACACACCTGCCATTATTTAAAGTGACTCTGATTAATCACAAGTAAAGTTCAGCTGTTCTAGTAGGATTTTCTTGACATTCTCTTAGTTGCATCTCAGAGCAAAAGCCATGGTCTGCAGAGAGCTTCCAAAGCATCAGAGGGATCTCATTGTTGAAAGATATCAGTCAGGTGAAGGGTACAAAAGAATTCCCAAAGCATTAGATATACCCTGGAACACAGTGTAGACAATCAGCATCAAGTGGAGATAATATGGCACAACAGTGACATTACGAAGAACTGGAGTCACTCCAAAATGTACGAAAATACAAGAAGAAAACTGGTCAGGGAGGCTTCCAAGAGGCCAACAGCAACATTAAAGGAGCTGCAGGAATTTCTGGCAAGTACTGTCTGGGTGCTACATGTGACAACAATCTCTTGTATTCTTCATATGAATGGGCTATGGGGTAGGGTGGCAAGAAGGAAGCCTTTTCTTACCAAGAAAAACATCCAAGCCCGGCTGAAGTTTGCAAAAACCATCATCAAGTCTCGCAAAAGCACGTGGGAATATGTGTAATGGTCTGATAAAACCAAGGTAGAACTTTTTGGCCATAATTCAAAAAGGTATGTTTGGTGCAAAACCAACACTGCACATGACCCAAAGAAGACCATACCCACAGTGAAGCATGATGGTGGCAGCATCATGCTTTGGGGCTGTTTTTCTTCAGCTGGAACCGGGCCTAAGTCAGGGTGGAGGGTATTATGAACAGATCCATATATCAGGCAATTTTGGCACAAAATCTTCAGGCGTCTGTTAGAAAACTGAAGATGAAGAGAAAGTTCACCTTTCAGCACAACAACGACCCAAAGCACACATCCAAATCCACAAAGGCATGACTTCACCAGAAGATGATTAATGTTTTGGAATTGCCCAGCCAGAGCCCAGACCTTAATCAAATTGAAGTTCTGTGGGGTGAGCTGAAGAGAGCTGTGCAAAGGTGATGTCCTCGCAATCTGACATATTTGGAGTGGTTTTGCAAATATGAGTGGGCAAATATTGCCACGTCAAGATGTGCCATGCTAATAGACTTCTACCCCAAAAGACTGAATTCTGTAATAAAATGAAAAGGTTCTTCAACAAAGTTTTAGTTTAAGGATGTGAACATTTATGCAACCAGGTTATTGTTTTTTATTTTTCCCCCTCAAATATTTCAATTGAATTGTTCACGTTATAGGTCACATTAAAGGTGGAAAAAGTTATGACATGAGTTATCATTGTCTAATTTTTTACATTACAAAAAACTGTCATTTCAACAGGGGTGTGTAGATGTTTTATATCCACTGTGTATGTGTATGCAAAGCAGACAGTAGGTACATATGTCTGTTCAAACATTGTAACTATCCACCATACACACACCAGACCTGTGCTGGTGTGTGTAAGGAGGTCCTTTAAGTGGGAAATGATGGTTTCTGAAGAGCACTTTGAACAACAGGAAACATACAGCCAAAAGCCAAAAGAGTGCATTAGGATTGTGAAAAGCACATCTGACCATCACTCACCCACCCCCAAATCCTCCTTGTTTTTCTGCTTGTCTTGACTTGCCATAATATACTAATCATAAGATAGAGAAGAGGCCAATGTGCCATTAATTGGGCATACTCAGATGTTTCTGCAGATGGGACTGCTGATGCAATACACGATCCCTGGTACAATTTTTTTGCACATTGTAGGTTCACATCGATAATATGTGGAAACAGACAGAACAAGCATTAATACAGATTTGAGTGTGAATTAACGAAATAGAGGGAATGTATGTGTGCATGTAAGAGAAACAGAGAGACAGACAGGAGTTAGGGGCAGACAATTGGAGCAATTAGAGCGATACTAACAACGAAAGCATTGATGCAACATAAAGAGAACGATCACTTCACTAAATGCTCTCTCTCCATTAAATGGGTTTTACTTCTTCAGACAAGTCCTGATTCAAGGACAAAAAATATTGCTCGTTAAGAAAACAGGTGAAATTCTAAAGAAGTTAATGGTCAGGGAATAACTGCCTGCATACACTGAATGTTAGAGATCCATGAAGATGGTGCATTCATGAACATTTTTAAAAGGATTATTTTCTCATTTATCTGACAACTACCAGCAGCATCGTAAATATATGACGAGATGCAATGAAGAGAGTTTACAATTAGGAATCAACCTTCAGATTAAGTGTTTAGGCTTTATGTGTGGGCAGTAGTGATGGCAACAACTGTGGATTTTATTGTCAACCCCATTTCAATGCCTTAATACTAAGTTATTTAACCAAATAGTGGAATACCAGTGTTATATCATTATGTATCAGGCTCAAATGAATACAATCAGGAATCTTTTGCACAAGTAGACATCATTTGAGCTGTTTAAAATAAAATAGAGTACCTGACTGAACATAGATTTTCCTACTGGGTCCATATTTAACAATATTGCACAGGGGCAAAGGAAATGTACACCGATCAGCCATAACATTATGACCACTGACAGGTGAAGTGAATAACACTGTCAAGACAGGGAAGAATAACATATCGTAATCATGGTACCGTCAGAGGATGGGATATACAGTCCACACCAAAAGTATTGGAACGGTAAGGCACATTATTTTGTTTTTGTTTTTCACTGAAGACATTTGGGTTCAAGATCAAAAGATGAGTATGAGACAAAAGCTCTGAATTTCAGCTTTCATTTCCTGGTATTCACATCTGTTAAAAACCTATAAAGACAGCATTTCTTGTTAAAGAGGATAAACCAACATGAAGACCAGAGAGCTGTCTATGGGCGAAAAGCAAGCCATTGTGAAGCTGAGAAAAGAAGGAAAATCGACCAGAGCCATTGGACAAACATTGGGGTAGCAAACACAACAATTTGGAATGTCCTGGAAAAGAAAAATACTACTGATGTACTGAGCAACAGACGTCGAACAGGTTGGCCAAGGAAAACAACAGTATAATATTGTGGAAAAAAAAAAACATCAGTAAGTGACATTCCCAACGTCCAGTGCAGGACTGAAGGTATCACAATCCACTGTCCGAAGATGACTCAAAGAGCAGAAATATAGAAGCCACACCACAAGTTGCAAACCACTCATCAGCAGTAAGAATTGGAAGGCCAGACTGAAATTTCCAAAGAAGTACAGAGATGAGCCGTAAAAGTTCTGGAACACAATCTTATGGACTGATGAGACCAAGAATAATCTCCACCAAAGTGATGGAAAGGCCAATGTGTGGAGAAAGAAAGGAACTGCTTATGATCCGAAGCTTCCAAGCTCATCTGTGAAGCATGGTCATGGCTTAGGCATGCAGGGCTGCTTCTGGAACAAGCTTATTAATATTTATTGATGACGTAACTGATGATGGTAGAAGCATAATGAATTCAGAAGTGTACAGAAAGATTTTGTCTAACAATTTACGGAGAAATGCATTGAAACAATTCGGAAGGAAGTTTATCACGCAGCAGGACAATGACCCAAAGCACACTGCCAACAAAACAAAGGACTTCATTTAGGGGAAAAAGTGAAAGGTTTTAGACTGACCAAGTCAATCACCTGACCTTAGCCCAATAGAGCATGCATTTCACCTCCTTAAGTGGAGACTGAAGGGGAGAAACACCCCGAAACAAACAAGAACTGAAAAAATCCTGGAATAGCATCACAAATGAAGAATGCAACAGTTTGGTGATGTCGATGGGTCCCAGGTTTGAGGCAATTATTGCACGCAAAGGTTATGCCATTAAATATTCAATGTTATTACTTTAAGATTATTTGTTCCATTACTTTTGCTCACCACTAAATGTTGTGGCCTTATACAAACGGTGATATGTCCTAAGTTGTTTTACACATCTAGATGTGAATACCAGGAAATGAAAGCTGAAAATCTTTTGATCTTAAACCCAAATGTCTTCAGTGAACAACAAAAACAAAGGAATTTGCCCTACTTTTGGACAGGACTGTATTAGGTAGCATGTGAACATTCTGTCCTCAAAGCTGATGTGTTATAATCAGGAAAAATGGGCAAGAGTAAGGGTAAGGAAAAGCGCTGAACCAGTGACAAGTTCATGGGCGGCCACGGCTCATTAATGCACGAGGGAGCAATGGCTGGCCCATGTGGTCCGATCCAACAGATGAGCTACTGTAGCTCAAATTTCTGAAAACGTTAATGCTGGTACTGATAGAAAGATGTCGGAACACAGTGTATCACAGTTTGTTGTGTATGAGACAGCGTAGCCGCTGACCAGCCATGGTGCCCATGTTGACTCTTTGCCCACTGCCGAAAGCGCATGTGACCATCAGAACAAGACCACGGAACAATGGAAGAAGGAGGCCTGGTCACATGGATGGCCGGGTGTGTGTACGTTGCTTGCCTGGAGAACACATGGCACCAGGATGCATTATGGGACGGAGGCAAGCCGGCAGAGGCAGTTTGCTGCTTTGGGCAATGTTCGGCTGAGAAACATTGGATCTTGCCATTCATGTGGATGTTACTTTGACACATACAATCTACCTGAGCATTGTTGCAGACCACGTGCACCCTTTCATGGCAACAGTATTCCCTGATGGCATTAGCCTGTTTCAGCAGGATAATTTGTTCTGCCACAAAGCAAAAATGGTTCAGGAATGGTTTGAAGAACACATCAACAAGTTCAAGGTGTTTATTTGACTTCCAAATTTCTCAGATCTCAATGCAATTGAGCATCTGTGGGATGTGCTGGACAAACACGTCCAATCCAGTGAGGCCCCACCTCACAACTTACAGGACTTCTGGATCTGCTGCTAAGGTCTTGGTGCCAGATATCAAAGCACACCTTTTAAGGTCTAGCGAAGTCCATGCCTCGACGGGTCAGGGCTGTTTTGGGGGACCTACACAATATTAGGCTGGTGGTCAAAATGTTATGGCTGATTGGTGTACAATACAATGAAATGCTTAGCTTACTTGCATTCTTAGCTCTTAATTATATTAGCTAATTAAAATATAAATGTATAAAAACATGCATGAATGAAAAATAAACAAAAAGAACTGTCAAATATATAATGACTGTTAAATGTTTTCATTTTATACTTCCTGATGAAGGCAGTTCAGCCGAAATGTATTTTTAACTGAACATGGCATAGAAAAAATAAAGGCATCTTAAACATAATAATATTTGAAAAGTTCCTTGGTCCTTTGTGTTTCTTGATGAGTACATTTTAGTAATTTAGGAGATGCCCTTATCTAGAGCCACAATGGCCCTCTATGGGTATTGAACCCACCACCCTGGCACTGTAAGTGCCATGCTCTAATAAATGATGTACACAAACCACTTCTACTATAACGTCACCAATCCAGATTGGTAAGTATTCCAGCAAGTCCCTCCTGCAGTCTGCCTTGCTGGAATACTAAACACCGGCCTGCACCACCAGCAGTCGTTCTGAACGCATCACACTCCAGTATATCAGTTTTTCGTTAATCACTTTGTTTTTTCCTTTCTGTTCTGTTGTGCTCACTTCCCCTCACAAATTACAACTGCTTAGCAACTCTGTGGCCATAGAGCACCAACTGTCTACCTGCACATTTTCTATGATAGTATCTCAGAATGATCTCTGGTTTCACTGTTAGACTTTAGTTTTCCACAATGTCATATAGGATCTTGTTGGGATTTCATTTTGGTTGTGCTCAGCACTTACATTTAACTAGTTTTGATACAGTGTACCACTAACATTTGTTAAGGCACGTGGGCTTGGGTGAGTCTGGGAGGTTAACAGAGTGGTTATCACTCTATTATATATAAAAGGTAAAGCAGACATTTCTGTAATAGGTTAAAAAATCTACAATTGGTCACCTATGGTGACAGATTGACTGCAAATGATCACTGCCAAGAGAAGGTGTGCAAAGTTGAATAGAGCATGGAGCGGATCACACCTAATAAGGCTTGAGCACATAGTAGGTTTACAAAATGTGGGCAAACATCTGTCCTGCAAGCCTCTTTTTTATTTTGCCGTCTTAGCAATGTCTTTCTTACTGCCACTCTACGTGTCTAACTTGTTGCTCATTGTCTTCTCTTCACAGTTGAAACTGAGGCTTGCCTACTTCAACCAGTGTTGAGCTGTATTTGAAGCTGTTGTCCTGTGAGCCGTCTATCATACAAGTTGTTAACACTCAGAAACTTCTGATTCTTCTGATTTTTTTGTGGCTTTGGGTCTGCCAAATCTCTTCCTGTCAGAGCTTCCTCCAGTTTCCAAGTGCTTTTTGATGGTATGGGAAACTGTAGGTTTTCCAGGTTATTCACTGGACTTGAACTGCTTACATTTAAATGAAAACAGAAAAAATAGGATGTCCTAAAATATCTTGTGGTTGGTCCAAACGAGATAATGTTGTTCCAACCCCTCCAACCCGTGCCTCCATTTCTCCAGGGCTACCTTGACCGTGCCTCCATTTCTCCAGGGATACCTAGACCACTCTTTGTTTCTGGTGTCATAGTTAAGTTCTGCTTGGGTCAGATGATGAGAGGAAGGCACAAGGATGTAACTTGTGGTCCTGCGGAGAATGCTGGGACAGCACAGCCCCAACGCCGGTGTCTGAGGCCTCCACTTCTACAATGAAATAGTAAGAGGGATCAGTATGGTCCAGGATTAGGGTTTGAGGTAAAGCAATGTTTGATGTTGGAGATAGCCAGCGAAGCTTCAGGGGGGCCAGGAAAAGAACCTTCATAGAGATGAGTGCAGTGAGGGGTGATGCAATCATGCAATAGCTACGAAAGAAGCAGGGATAGAAATTGTATTACAACAATATCTCAATAATAAACAACCCTGCACCAGTGGGGGAGCAGAGGGCCAGATGAAGCCACTAGCCAGGGATGTTTTGATTGGGGCATTGATGGCCTTTGTCTCAGGCCTGGATGGGGAATACTGTCTAACATGGGGTTGATGTTCCAGGGAGGCAGTTGATAACATTCATGAATTGCTCCAGTCCGGTTTCAGACCCCATCATAGTACTGAGACAGCACTCGTGAAGGTAACAAATTACCTTCTAATGGCCTCAGACAAAGGTTTTGCATCCGTCCTGTTGCTTCTTGATCTTAGTGTTACTGTTTGACACTGTTGATCAACACTCCCTTCTCTTAGAGAGACTGGAAACCCATATTGGGCTACATGGGAATGTTCTAGCCTGGTTTAAATCACATTTATCTGAAAATATCAGTTCGTATGTGTGGATGGTATACCCTCTGACCAATCAAAAGTATGTTTTGGTTTTCCTCAAGGCTCGGTTCCCTTTATTGTTCTCACTATTTACAGTATGCTGCCTCTTGGTGATGTAATCCGGAATCACAATGTCAATTTTCACTGCAATGTGTTTCAGATATTAGGAAGTGGATGACAGAGAACATCTTGCTTTTAAAAACTCAAGAAAAACAGAAATGCTCGTTTTAGGACCCAAGAAACAAAGTTTTGTTGGCAGATATTACTTTGATCTTCAACGGCTGCATGGTCGTATCCCAAAAATCTGTAAGAAATCTCTGTGTTACCTTCGACACTGACCTCTCCTTTGATGAACATATAAAAGATCTCAAGATTTGCTTATTTTCATCGTCGAAACATTGCAAAAATCAGAAACTTTCTATTAAAAACTGATGCAGAAAAACAAATCCATGCTTTTGTTACTTCGAGATTAGATTGCTGCAATGCTCTTTTGTCCGGTTACCATGATAAATCAAAAAATAAACTTCAATTAGTGTTGAACACGGCTGCTAAAATCCTAACTAGAACAAAAAAATTTGAACACATGACTCCAGTACAAGCCTCTTTACACTGGCTGCCTGTTAGGGTCAGGGCTGATTTTACGGTTTTATTGTTAACCTATAAATCAATACATGGACTTGCTCCTACTTATCACGCTGAAATGATCCAGCCATACATACCTGCACGTAACCTTAGATCGCAAGATGCAGGCCTTTGAATTGTACATAAAATTTCAAAATAAACAGCCAGAGGCAGGGCCTTCTCTAATAGAGCTCCACTACTTTGGAATGATTTGCCAATTAATGTTTGAAATGCAGACTCAGTGCAAACCTTCAAGTGTCTACTAATGACTCATCTTTTCAGCCTGGTCTATGATTAAGTGTTGTCTGGCCCACGGGCGTGAAGGTGACCAGAAAGGCCTGATTACTGTCCATCCATGCTGTCTTGCCAGATGGGCTCTCATCGCCACTGGGATGCCATTCGGGAGCGGAGTCACTGGCTTGTGGTTGTCTTTCTGTTCCGCACTTGGGCTGCACTCTGCTGGCAATACTCGGCCCTCATCCACATTGCTTGGAAAAGTGGATGGATTGATTTCCTACCTGTTGGGCCCTGTCCGGGGCCTCCACTGGATAGGGCCACAGTGTCACTGGATCCCCCTGTTTCAGCCCCAAGGTCTTACACTGCTATATTATTGTGCTGGGGGAGTAGTGTCAACATTTCCCCTGTTTTCTGTTGTTTTAACCTTAGGAGGACATGAGGTCTTGGCCCACACCCACGGAGTACCAGGCTTGACTCATTGCGGTCCCTGTCCAAAGTCCTCCTGGTTGTGTTGCAGATCAAGAAGATACCTGACGATTTCAGCTGCCACTCTGCTGACCCACCCCTCTCCCCCGTCTGTCCCTCTCCTTGTCTATCAGGTCATGCCTCCGATCTGGACTAGGTTTAAATGTACTCTGTGCTTAGCCCACATGCATTGATTAACTATTACAATTTGTACTCTTAATATGTTCACCTGGCACAGCCAGAAGAGGACTGGTCACCCCTCTGAGTCTGGTTCCGCTCTAGGTTTCTTCTTAAATGTATGCCTTCTTAGGAACTTTGTCCTAGCCACTGAAGTTCAACACTACAGTTGTTTGCTCCTTGGGGTTAAAGGCCGGGTGTTTTGTGAAAGCACTCTGTGACAACTTCTAATGTAAAAAGGGCTTTATAAAATGAATTTGATTGATTGATTGACCCCTCCAGACATGAGAGTGATCAGGTAATAGATTCTTGAGTGCTCAGTGAGAAATGAGGAGGGTTGTAGATTAAACACAAGTGGGTACTGGGAAAGTAACAATCAGCAGGTGTCAATGCCTCTATCATAACACTCGCCAATCCAGATCCAGGGACATCTGGGGGGACAGACCTGCATATGCTATAGTGCTTGCAGGCACAGGGACCTCAGATCAGGGGTGCTGACCAGTGAACATTTCATGAAACTGATTCAGCAGGGCATGAAAACGGTGTCCCTGATGCTCTGTCATGTACCACAGTGCCTCGGTGATGTCCTGGAGCAGTTCTGCCTGCCTACCAATAGCAAGTTGGCTATATGGTTTGCAGGACAGACAAACAGTGGTCTGGCTTGTGTTTGTGGAAAAGCGGGGGTTCAGTACATTGGATGTACTTTTTTCGTGCTCCCAACCAACTTTGCAAATGTATTGTTTAATTGTTGTTACTACTGTGTAATTTTGCTACATTTGCCACCGGGATATTAACCTATAAAAGATAATCACTATTGGACATCAGAACTACACTGGAATTGTCTTTTTTGTACAGAACATCAAGTTCAACAAAAAACGAAGGATACCCTATGTTGTGCTTACCTGAGCAAGCACCTGGAAAACGATGCAGACAGAGGAAGTGTGAGAAGCAGGGTGGAGTTTTTGACCGACGGCGGGGAAAACAGGCTCCTCTCCCTAGTATTCTGTTAGCGAACGTCCAGTCACTAGACAGCAAGCTGGATGAACTTAGGAGCAGGGTAGCTATCCAGCATGACATTAAGAACTGTAACTTTTTGGTTTTCACTGAAACATGGCTCAGTCCCAGATGCCGCCATTGTTGCAAAAGAGCTATGTATTCATTGCCAGGATCCAACATCAGAGTCCGGTAAAAGCACAGGGTGTGGTGTCTGCTTCATGGTGTGAAACATACATATTTAGAGCAAGATTGTTAGGAGATTATATAATCTATTTAGAGCAGGATTGTTAGGAGATGATATAATCAACCGTGTGTGTGTGTGTGTGTGTTTACATCTATTGATCCAAGCAAAGAATATATTGGAGACCCCAGTGTGTAAGAGCAGAGTACAACATGTTATCGGTTAGGCTATGGCATGTGACTGTTAGAGACAATCACGCACAATCTAGACAATGAGCAACGAATCACGAGATGTATAGAACGAGAGATGACCAGACTTAGAGATAATGCATAGCTCAGGGTCCAACTGAAAATGTCTGTATAAGAGAGGAAGACGAAAGGCAAGAGTCAGACTCGTTGATAAGTCTGACTCTTATCAGATATATCTGTTGTACGCAATAAAGTGCGTTAAATATTGAATCTGTCTTTGGTCTATTTCTCTTCTCATCAACTTACTTGGGTGAAGCAGGTTAGGCTGCAACAATGGTAAACAATCTTTGGTGTCTGTACATGGACTGCATTTCTTCTGGATGCTCTCCTGATCTGGAGCATTTTACAATTAAATGTCGCCCTTACTATATACCCCGGGAGTTTACATCCATCATTTTAACAGCTGTGTACATCCCCCCCAAGACAACGCTGGGGTTGTGCTCTACAAACTTTTTTGAGTTATCGATAGGCTTGAATATTTACATACGGAGGCTGCCTTTATTATTGCTGCCGATTTTCACGGCGCCAATACAAAGAAAGTCCTACCGAAGTTTAAAATACAAATCAACTTCTTAATACTCGGGAAAAACACTCTTGACAATGTGGTGGTCTGCGATCGATCACTGACTCTAAAGGCTATTCAGGTAGTGTGGGGGAGTGTCGGCTTCTCTCCCAGAGGAACTGAACTATTTCTATGCTTGGTTGGAAAACATCATCCCTGGCATGAAAACATAAATGGACCAGGACAGCTTCCCTTTACAAATGACCAGGCAGATGTTTGCAAAGCCCTAAAAAGGATTAACACCCGCAAGGCTCCTGGACCAGACAACATCTCAGGCCGTGTTCTCAGGGTCTCTGCAGACCAACTGGCTGATGTTTTTACTGATATCTTCAACTTATTGCGACGTCAGTCAGTGGTCCCCACCTGCTTCATCACTCTAACTTCGTGGTGAAGGAGGTCAGGAAACAGCTCTTCTTCCTACCTCGATTAAAAAGATTTGGCATGGACTCCAGGATACTCACCAACTTCTACAGAAACGATCAAAGGTAGGCACTATCGAGAGTATCCTGTCCGGCTGTGTCACCACCTGGTATGGCAGCTGCACCGCCCTCGACCGCAAAGCACTTCAGAGGGTGATTAAACAGCAGAAAGCATTACAAGGTCTGACCTGCGATCCCTGCATGATCTCTACACAGAGATGCAGGAGGAGAAGCTAACATTAGAGATCCTAGCCACCCATGCCATGGACTGTTTACCAAGCTGCCATCAGGCAGATGGTACAGGAGTATTCTGTTTAAAACTAACAGTCAACAGGACAGTTTGTTTCCTCTGGCTGTAAGGCTGCTCAATTCAGGAACCCCTCCATAGTCCCATGCACACCTGTCACCTTATATCATGCTCATCTGCCAATTATATCAAGTACACCAGTCACTTTTACATTGCACTACAGTTGTACAGTTGAATATTTATTATTATTGATGCATGTTTTTTGTATAGTGTTAATATTGATTGATTGTGTTATCTTCTTATTTTATATTATAAATACTGTTACACTTTTTACTTTTAACTGCACTGTCGGGAGTAGAAACACCAAGCATTTTATTGCCATAACTTGTTATTGCAAATGACAAATAAATGTTTGAAATTGAACTTGATCTTGAAGCTGTGGAGGCAAGATGAAAAAACCAGGACATTGCAAACATCAAGACTAAATTCCAAAATTGCTGACAGCTCTTCAGGAAAGCCTCCAAGAGTTCAACAGCAGCCTTAAACGAGCTGCAGGAGTGTCTGTCAGGGACTGGGAACTGCTTATATATTACAAACATTGTAAGTAATCTTCACAACTCTGAACTACTGTAGCAAGCTATTTCACACAGAAAAAGAAAATGTAACCACATATATATTTAGAAAGAAGACACATTAATCTTCCAAAACCATGTGGGATAATGTGTTATGGTCTGATGCCACCAAGACAGAACTGTCTGAACATATATTCAAAATATGTTCGGCACAAAGCAAACCTAAAATAGTGCACATCACTCAGAGTACCTACTTTCAAACATAGTGGAGGCAGCATCATGATATGGGCTGCTTCTCATCAGCAGGGACATGGGATCTGGTCAGGACATTGGGGACAAGGAATATTTCAGTTATGAAGAGATTTAAGCCCAAACCCTGCTGCCCTCTGCCAAAAAGATACATTTAAAGTCACTTTTCCACAAATAATACCTCAACAAATAATAGTGTGGTTGTGCAATCATATACAAGCAACACATTGGCACTTTTAACTCATTTTTTTTAGTAGTTATCCATTTGTTTTTTACTTAATTATGGTTGTTTTCAAGGTCTTATTTAAGGTGAAGATAAGTCTGACAAAATTTGAATCTTAATTTCAGTCTTTATGAACAAACAGTTTTCCAGTGGTTTTCCGGTGATTTAAGATATCCAACAATTAGAATTAAAATTTGTAGGCTAGCTGTAGTGGATGTGTTTCAGGATTAACTTTTATTTCAGGAACACTAGGCCTCTTGGAAAAACGAATACTGATACTATATTAGGTGTTGCATTTTATGGAGCTAGAGACATGACAGAGGGGATAATGATATGCGGGAGACAGTTTGACACAAGGAATTGAACCCCAATCTCAAATAGAGGCCTTACTTCTGGTTAGGCCTGGTGCTTAACTGCAACACACTACACTATAAAGTCATAATGAAGAACTAAACTGAGAGGGCATGAAAACATCGGTCAAAGTTTTCATTTAACTCCAATCTTGTTCCTATGCTGTAATATTGTTGTTGTTGGGGTACAGGGAGATTCTCTAAACTCTTGGTGTTATATTGTGATAATTACTTGTTCCCTTAATTTTTTGAGCTGTTTATTTAATTTCTCTATAATTTTAAGTTGGGTTGACGTTTTCGATTTGACTGGAATTAAATAGGTCTGACCCCAAACCTGGTGTGTATGACCTGCTGTAACTGTAACTCGGTTGAACATATCCTTATGATTAGGATAATAAAAGGCTTGTCAAAATGCTTTTTGGACTACTGTTTCCTGGTATATTGATATATATCTAGTGAAAATACAATGAAATATGTCCCGTTTTTTTAGCACTGATTTGGCAGACTTCCATACGATGCATATTGAAGTAAATGCACTCAGTCCGAGAAAAGCGTTGGAAGTTTACCATGTGACTGAACGCGGAAGCGGATTGAACAGACAACAGCTGAGAAGTCTGGGGATGATGATGATGGCGGAGTTGGTGCAGGGACAGGCCGTGGCACAGCCCGGAATGAAAGCTGACGGCTTCGCCGACGCTTTACATCGGGCTCGACAGGTAATAAGAGTAGAGGAACTCACAAAGAAATCGATTGAGGTTGAACTAGACCTTTTAAATGACGATGAAGCACTTTTATTTTAACTCGTCCATCTCTTCTGCTTGTGCTATGCGCTCTTGAAAAACACACTAGCCAGCTGGCTAACTAGCATGCTAAGCTAGTTGACAACCACAATAGTTTAGAGTGTGCAGTGGACACTCGTGTTGTTCATTTTGGGTGAAACAAGGCAAGATTTGAAGCAGCGTTTTTATGTAGTTATCTGTGTTGTTGCCATGTAGTCTCCAAGTAAATGCATGTTAATCAATCTAGCTAACTAGCTAACTACGTTTTCCACACGTGTCCATATGCAACCTGTTGTTCAGGCACTTAAGTTTTGGGGTTGAACTGTGTGGCCTTGTTCTCAACCACATAATAATCAGTGACACGTGAGTAAAGGTTCAAAACCCATCCACATGTTTCTAAACACGTAGTTGTACATCGTTTCCCTGTTGTGAACAACATTGATCCAATTGCTCCCTCCCTCCCCGTCTAGGTAGTGTCAAAGTTTGCAACTAGCTAGTTTTTATTATGTAACTAGCAAGCACTACCATTATACATGATGGGGGTGTGTCTGGGTAGGGAAACCGATTTAAAGGAGTCGATAAGAGCATATTAATTTGGCAGTATTATGTTGTACGTCGTGAGAGAAATTATAATTTGACATGGCCAAAGAAAATGTTACTACCGCTCGGGTAATATGACAGTTATTTGGGCTATGTAGAAGTTCAGATGAAGTTAGATATTACATTGCTTCGTTTTTTATATACAAAATGTAGATAATTTAGGTATGATTTATGTGCATTCTTATTCTACTTGACAGAGTGCTCACCAACTATGTATTTGGACAAAACATTTAGAGGTGGGATGACAGTAAAAATGTTTTACTGTCCTGGAAGTTCTTTGGAAGGCTGTTGGTAGAACTGCATTGCCTATTCACATTTGGATGAAACATGATTCAACCCTCCATACTTAAACATCCCCAGGGCTTTTAAAACAGGTGAGGAATAAGAGGGACAAAATGATAATTTTGTGTTGCACTATTATTTTAAATGGCTTAGTTGACATTGGATTTTTCAAGGTTGGGCTCCTTGATTTAGATGCTAGAGTTGCCAGTGAGTCTGTCAACAGCATATTGTTGTGTTCTTCAGCAACCCTAGCCCTAGCTGTCATGATTAAGTGCCTTTGCCCTAAATGTTACACACATTGCATATGGTTACAGCCACAGTTGATCCTGTGAGTTGTCAGATTAATCATTTTACCCAAAGTTTTATTATTTGAAGGGAGGATCACTAATCTTCATATGGACACATCTTAAATCAGATACTCTTCCCTACATAGAAGTAGTTGGACACCTCTCTGGAAAGTTAGACCACACTGTAAAGCCATGCCTAATTTCAAATACTTTTAACTGTTGCGGTGCAAGGTTAAATCCCTTGTGGCGCTACTGATCATTTGTATTCTTTGAAATGTTGACTTAAATTCCTAGTGGATATTTTGAGAACTGCATTCTTCACTATCTTCACAAACACACTGCTTGGGCCTTATTATAAACATACAATACTTGAGCAACAAATGCTAGAGTATATTTGTCACATTTAAATTTCCACCAAGTTAATCTATTTTCACGACTTATGAGGTGTTTGCTCTTCATGCTGTAGTCACTCGGTTTTCAAATATTTTGAGGCTATGTGGATATGTGTACCTAACCCCTTGTAATAGGCTCGTTTGCAATGCGAGGCTGGCTTGAAGCGGTGTAATTTTTCCAAATTCCCATCAGCAGTGTTGCTGACACGAGACAGATCCAAGATGTAATCCAATATAAATGTTTAGACACATTGTGTATCATAAATCTACAATGACATTTTTTCACCCTGTGTGTGATTTATCCCACTTTTTGTCCCTTTCCCAATTTAGTCATTTCCAATTGTATCTATGTCCTTTTTTAATTTGAACAACTTGTAATGGATTTTGGAAAGTTCAAATCATGAAAAGCCTTCTGCTTGGCCGCCCCTGCTAAGCTATTAGGTTTTTTCACACTGCTTTTCCAGACAAGAAGTCAGACCTAGTTCACCTTGCCAGGGCCTATTCACTCACTGGACAATTTGTTAATAGGCTCTAAATTGCATACATTTAAATTGCATATGCGACAACATACAGTTGTTCTCAAGTTTGCATACCCTTGGGGAATTGGTAATGTATGTAGCATTTGTAAAGAACATGATTGAGCTTGCAAAAAATATGTCCTTATTCTTATTGGATTCACATTCAATTGTTGGTCATAACAGAATGGCACAATCAGAAAACAAAACATGGCTACAAAGAAAGAAACGAACTGACAAATGTTCAAAAGTCTGCATACCCTTAGTTCTTAGTACTGTGTATTGCCCACTGCGTGCAGTCTTTTGTAATAGTTGTCGATGAGGCCCTGAATTTTTGCAGGTGGTATAGCTGCCCATATGTCTTGGCAAAATGCCTCCAGGTCATGCAAAGTCTTTGGTCATCTTGCATGAACCGCACCTTTGAGATCTCGCAAGAGTGGCTCGATGATATTAAGGTCAGGAGACTGTGACGGACACTCCAGAACCTTCACTTATTTCTACTGTAACCACTGGAGGGTCAACTTGGCCTTTTGCTTAAGGTAATTGTCGTGCTGGAATGTCAAAGAACGTCCCATGCACAGCTTTTGTGCAGAAGAATGCAAATGTATTTTCTGCCAGTATTTTCTGATAACATAATGCATTCATCTTGCCATTAAATTTCACAAGATTCCCTGTGCCTTTAGAGCTCACACAGAACCAAAACATCGGTGAGCCACCACCATGCTTCACAGTTGGGGATGGTATTCTGTTCACAACAAGCCTTGTTGTGCCCTCTCTGAACATAGCGCTTATTCTTGTGACCATAACGCCCTGTTTTGGTCTTGTCACTCCAAATTACAGTGTGCCAGAAGCTGTGAGGTTTGTCAAGTTGTTGTCGGGCATTCTGTAACTGGGTTTTTATGTGGCATTTGCGCAGTCAAGTCTTTTCAGGCAACTTGACCATGCATCTCACTTTTGTTCATGTATCGTCATACTGTGCTCCTTGAAACAACCACACCGTCCTTTTCCAGTGCAACCTGTATTCCTCCCGAGGTAACTTATGTTTTTTTGTTTGTTTCCTGAACAATTCTTTTGGCAGTTTTGGCTGGAATCCCTCTTGGTCTACCTAAATTTGGCTTGGTATCAAGAGATCCTTGAAATGTCCACTTCTTAACAAGTGATTGAACAGTACTGACTGGCCATTTGCAAGGCTTTGGATATCTTTTTATATAATTTTCCATCTTTATAAAGTTCCTTTACCTTGTTATGCAAGTCTTTCGACAGTTTTTTTCTGGTCCCCATGCCTCAGTATCTAGCCTGCTCAGTGCATCCACGTGAGGGCTAACAAACTAATTGACTATACGCAGACACTAATTGCAATTTAAAATGCCACAGGTGTGGGAACCTTTAACTGCCAACCTGGTGGCTAACTACAAGAAACATCTGACCTCTGTTATTGCCAACAAGGGTTTTGCCACCAAGTACTAAGTCATGTTTTGCAGAGGGGCCAGAAATCTTTTGTTTGAGATGAGAACTAATACTTATTTTCCTCATTAAAATTCAAAACAATTTATAAACATTTTTAAATGTGTATTTCTGGATAGATTTTTTTTGTTATTATATCTCTTGCTGTTCAAATTAACCTACTATTAAAATTATTGACTGATAATTTCTTTGTGTTTCAAATACTATTTTCCCTCACTGTATACCCCTGTTTTTAAAGTAGTTGGGTTGCTGTGTGAAATGCGAAATGCAATTATGTGCAAATCATTTAAACCCTATATTCAATAGAAAATAGTACAAAGAAAATATATTAAATGTTGTAAATATTTTGTATTTCTTGAAAGATATATGCCCACTTTGAATTTAATGCCAACCTCACATTTCAAAGTAGTTAGGACAGACAACTGAAGACATGAAATGTTGTGTAATAATAAAAAAACAAAACCTGGTGCAATATCCCACAACTTATTTGGTCATTTGGCATTAAATTCACTTGGAAAATTAAATTGAGTTCATGAACGCAAAACTGCAAATAGTTGGGGGATCTCAGCTACAGTCTACCGTACATAATATCATTAAAAGATTCAAAGAATGTGGAGAAATCTCAATGCATGAGGCAAGGCCAGAAACCAATATTGGATGTCAGTCATCTTCTGGCCCTCGCTGAATTAAAAACAGACATGATTTTGTAGTGGATCACTTCTGAAAGCCATTGTCTGTGAACACAGTACATCACTGCATCCACAAAGCAAGTTAAAACTCTACCATACAGAGCCAACCATGTATAAACATGGTCCAGTTCCGCTGCCACCTTCTCTGGGTCCATGGCAATTTAAGAGAGGGACCATCTGGCTTCTCTTCAGCGCACAGCTCAAAAGCCAGCATCCGTGATGGTGTGGGTGAGCCTTAGTGCACATGGCATTGGTGACTTGCACATCTGTGATGGCACCGTCAGGACTGTATGTAAACTTTTTGTATACATAGCACTGGTGCTACAGAGGTTGAATGTTTTGGCCACAAAATTGTAGCACGAGTATACCACTGTTACCATCTCTAAAAATTGCTTAAACAGGTATGTGACTGGCAAGGGACATGCATGTTGCATACATGGCATACAAAATGCGAACTTTAATGATCATTTTTTTCGGACAAACAACTTTATATGCCCATAATGTTAAAATTTAGGGACTTATCAACTGTATACAGAAATGCAATATATGATGCTTCAAATTAGAAGTACAAATCTCGATTTAAATGTATATCATTAATACAATGTTATTTAAATTAGGAAAGTGTGTAAATCACTATGGGAAGAGCTCTGATTGGGGGATCCCGAGGCGTTCCCAGGCCTGTGTCAAAATATGAACTCTCCACCTAGTCCTGAGCCTACCCCTAGGTCTCCTCCCAGCTGGACGTGCCTGGAACACCTCCCTAGGGAAATGTGTTGGGGGCATCCTTAACAGATGCCCAAACAAACTCAACTGGCTCCTTTCAATGCAAAGGAGCAGTGACTCTACTCTGAGTTCTTCACGGATAACTGAGCTTCTCACCCTATCTCTAAGGGAGACGCCAGCCCCCCTTCTGACAACTCCTTTCAGCCACTTGTACCCGCGATCTAGTTATTTCGGTCATGACCATCGGTAGGTTAGGAATGAAAATTGACCGGTATATCGAAAGTTTTGCCTTCCGGCTCAGCTCTGTTTTTGTCACAACAGTGCGGTAAAGCGAATGCAATACTGCCCCCGCTGCTACGATTCTCCGGCCAATCTCTCGCTCCATTTTTCCCTCACTCGTGAACTTGACCCAGAGATACTTGAACTCCTTTACTTGGGATAAAACCTCATTCCCTACCCAGAGGAGTAGGTTGCGAAATACCGTAAAGATTGTACCGTAGAGGAATGGAGTCATCTCGGACTTGTCATCTCTGACTAGTCAAATTTTCAGCCTTGCACAACACCTCGTCGTTTAATGGTTAGACAGAGACCTGGAGAGGCCTACAAGCCAGTGTCGCACACCCACTAATATTTGGCAGAGGATCAGTGATGATCTGGGGATGCTTCAGCAAGGCTGGAATTGGGTAGATTTGTCTTTGTGAAGGACGCATGGATCAAGCAAATTACAAGGTTATCCTGGAATCTTCGTTCTTCTCTGACCATGTTCCCCAACTCTGGCTTCATGCCACACAGCCAGGTCAATTAAGGTGTGGATGGATGACCACCAGATCAAGGTCCTGTCATGTCATGGCCCGCCCAATCTCCAGACCTGAACCCCATTGAAAACCTATGGAATTTGATCAAGAGCAAAATGGATGGACACAAGCCATCAAACACAGCTGAGCTACTTGAATTTTTGTGCCAGGATTGGCATAATATCACCCAACAACAATGTGACAGACTGGTGGAGAGCATGCCAAGACGCATGAAAGCTGTGATAAAAAAAAAAGATTTCTGAACTCTTCCTCAGTGAAAACATTTGTATTTTGTTGTTAAAAATGTATATGAACTTTTCTTTGCATTATTTGAGTTCTGAAAACAATGCATCTTTCTGTTGTTATTTTCTACAAATACAATATTTTTACTTGGAATTTGGGAGTAATGTTGTCAGTACTTTATAGAATAAAACAAAAATGTTTATTTTACTTAAACACATACCTATGAATAGTAAAACCAGAGAAACCGATCATTTTGCAGTTGTCTCTTTATCCAGAGCTGTATACGGGTTTTGGAGTAACATGTCCTGCCACCCAGTTGCCATCTCTTTCAGAGGGCTTGCTTATTTCAGCAAGACAATGCGAAACCACACTCTGCATGCATGACAACAGCATGGCTCTGTAGTAAAAGAGTCCAGGTTCTAAACTGGCTGCCTGCAGTCCTCACCCGTTTCCCATTTACAACATTTGGTGCTTTATAAAAATGAAAAATACAACAAAGGAGACCCCAAACTGTTGAAAAACGGAAATCCTCTATCAAGCAAGAATGGGAATACGTGTTACTTTCAAAACTACAGCAATTGGTCTCCTCAGTTCCCAAATGAGTATTGTTAAAAGAAGTGTTTCAACGCAGTATTGATCTCTGGCCTGAATTTCTTTAAACGTGTTGCTGTCATCAAGTTTAAATTTGGCATGTGTTTTTTCCAAACAACAATAAAACAACATTTGATATGTTGTCCTTGTACTAATTTCAATTAAATATAGGGATATATGATTTGCACATTATTGCATTCTATTTTGATTAGCATTTTACGCATAAACTAATACAATTTCCATGACATAGATTGGATTGTGACTCGTTTAGTATAACTTCTTAATATGGGATTTTGGTGTAGCCTATTTATACCTTGTACAATAGTTTTGCTTAGAAAAATCTTGTGTGAAATGGGAATAACAGTTTACATGGTTGCAAATTCAATTGGATACAGCATAATGTGCCCCTAAGGTTGATTCGAAAAGTAGATGTTGTCATCAGCGTATGCTCACTTGAGTTACGACCTCGCAGAAATTTCCATTTAGTTTGGTGTTGGCATCGTTAATGCTGTAGCCGGCCTGCTGTCGTCAGCATTACAATGAATGTGCAATTTAAATGTACCTTTTCCCCTTACTTTTCAGATGGCAGTAAAAATGGGGAGTGATCAGATGTCCCACCTTAACAGTTCACCCCCAGGTGTTGACCCCTCCATGTATGGCTACGGGGGCCAAAAGCGTCCGGTGGAAGACGGAGGTAAGCTGCTTACTATTTAGGATCTGAAATGAGTGATGCCGTTTCTGGTAAATCTGCTAATCTTATCACTTTGGTTCCTAAGCTGTCTGGATCCAATGGTATTTCTTCAGTGGTACATCTTAAATTTGTCTTCATCAATAATCCACTGCCCAATCTAACCTTGATACTAATACAACACAAAGACAACCATTGAGACACCTATCAATTTTCTTTTTAATACTAATGACTTAAAGAATTAAAACACAAGTTGTCAAATGTAACAGAAAGGAAAGGTTTTCAAGCCTGTGTACTGTACAGTGCTGACTTAGCCTTGTTTCACATGCACTATCCTTGCTGTAACTATGCCAAAAAGTACAATGTGAATAGAAAATATCAGAGCCAGCACAGTAGGTGTTTGGACTAAAGGACGGTATGAAAAGGAGTTAGAGTTGGAAAGTTTTCCCGCACTGGACGCCCTACCCTGCAGTGAGGGATTGTCTTAAACAGCCAACCTAGGAATGTTGGTGAATTTGAGTGACACGCCATTGTTTGCTTTGGTGGCACTATCCCGCTGGCTCCCCTAAGTCATTCTGTTTTGTGTGTCGGTTTTGTGGGCCTGCCTGGCTAAACGAGGGAAGAGCCGTACCGAGTCAAATGATTAAATACAGTTTAAAAGGGGTCCAACAGCATAGTACCTCACCCAGCAACACCCACTGGAATACAGTCTGTTTATGTGTCTGTCAGAGTAAGGGTGAGGACAAAGACATTGAAATCCACAACTGCTTATTTGCTTCAATGGAAACACTATCACGCACCTAGGCCTAAGCTGCCTTACTTGTGAGGTTGCTACTGTAAAGGTTCCCATCAGCTGGATGGGACATTCCAACATTTTTGCAATCTTAATCTTCTGTAAAATTTGCATTGATAATACAAAATGATGATAGGATGTATATGCAATTTTGTTTATCTTTATCTTAAGATAAACCATCACGTGTAATACCTTTGTGGAATTGGTAGTTGGCTATAAAAAATATTTGTATTGACATTCAATGAATTAGCCTACACAAGAAGCTGAATCTCCTATTGAAAAACAGTAATGTGTGATACTGTTGAATTGTCAAGTAGCCTATATTGTTTTTATTATGTTTCAGTAATAGCCTAATTAAATTGTTGAATTGTCATGGAAGTCGTGTATTTCTTTTGTAAGTTCTTTCACATTCATTCAAGACTCTATCAGTCATGTGATTGATCAGGTGATTAGCACCTGGGTAACATTTGTGGGCTGCCTGGGTACCAACACTAAGTGCCATGGGCTGTTGGCTGACTTAAGATGGAAAACAGGGAAAAAACAGGTAAATAGTTTTCTCTAGAATTCTGACCACGGAACAATGTAATATACGCCTATTTAGGAAAGGTGGAGGGTGTAGCTTTCAAAATATCAGTTTGATTTTAATTACAATCTCAAACCCCAAATCGCATAGGCATTTGGCGGTCCGAGTGTTATGATCTGGGCTTTGACCCGGCCAATCTTCCATTTCAACAGATCCATTTAGCTGTATGCTTGTGTTTTTGGATCATATTCCTTTTCCCAAGATGCATGTTCTGTTCAGCTTGGGCATTTTTGACAGATTGCCTCACATTCCCCTGAAGAATGCTCTAGGACAATATAGAATTCATGGTTGACTTAATGATGGCAAGTTGGCCTAGCCATGTGGCAGCAAACCACCCCAAACCATAATGCCACTGCCTCCATGGCTTTCTAACCTCTCCCACACACAGGCATCAATCATCTTCAGGTAGATCTTTCGATCTTAGCATTACATTACCAAGCCAGACTGTTTATAATCTCTATTGAAAGACTGACACTCCCAAGTTAGTCTCATTATTTTTCAATCATTTGCATCTGATTTGGTGTGCCTGATTCTAATTTAAGCCATTTTAAAATTAGAATCAAGTGCGATGGGGAAAGTGGGGTGGACTAACTCCATCTGCAATAGGAAATTACATTTCTGATTAATTGCAAGCGCTACAAAATGTATTTGGATTAATGTTATCAATTAATATGTTTGGAATTTCTCCTGTATTCTTGTGTCCCAATATGAAGAGGGAAAATACGACAACATTCCAGGGGGTGTAGTTCATTTTCACTTTTACAGTGTCTAGATACACAAGGTGGTTATATGATGTTTTGGTGGTCGGGTCTTCGTACAGAGCCCAGGGTTGGTTTGGCCTTTACTCAGCTGGCCCTTTACTTGACACGCTATTTTTCAGACGAGCCCACTCTGCTTCTCTTCTAGTTGTTTTTGTTGTCGCATCTTTTCTGGTCTGTAAATTAGGAAAGAATTGCTGGACTCAGGCCTCATGCCGCGCTCTTGTCCCCTGCCACATTGGGCACTGGCTGAAGGAGGTCTGTCTAACATGCTATTTACTCGGCCTGCTCCCTACTCTGTGCTTGGAGGGGTTTAGCTCTTAGCTAGCCCGCTCAACTTTTATTCATGCCATGTTCTTGTCCCTTAACGCGATAGTGTACAGCACACACGTGGACTAAGCTATGCCCATCAAGCTGTGTGTCTGATATAGAAAATATCAATCAATACATACTTATTCCATCTTAAGCCTCTGCAGACATTTAACGCTTGCGATCAGGCTCTTTGGTATGGGTGCATCCCGTATTGTTTTTTTCTTTGCTATTACGCTCCAAGAAAAGCTTCCTGGAGGATCTTTTAGGGGTTCTTCAAATAGAAACTGTGGGTGGAACCCCGATAAGTCCTTTTAGAACTCAACTCGAACAACCATTTATATTAATTATTTCTCAATTAACATAATTACACTTTCGGGGTTTTAATTATCAGAGGGAATCTGTCAAATTCATTTTGAAGAACAGCATCAATGTGAGAACCCCCTAAACAATCCCACAAGAAATAATCTTTTGAAATATATATTTTTAGTGCATGTTTGATTTATTGTATTGAAAAAGTGGTGAGAGCGCAAAAGGTTGGGTTCGAACCCATGCTTGGTGGCTTAGACCACTCATCTGATCTAGGCCGTTAAAGCATTTATTTTCAGTGTGTCTTGTATTATTTTTTCTTAACAAAGGTTGCTTCTACTAATGATTCATTTTCTTTCCTCTGCGTCTCTGGTTGGCTCTCGTCTCTCCTCACAGTGGGTAACCAGCTAGGAGCCATGGTACATCAAAGGTAAGACTGTAGCCTGCACCAATTTACCCCACTGTATTGACAGACTGTAAATACCTATTGATTGAGCAATCTGTGGGATGACTCCCCCTCCTCCACTTCATTTTAGCTCCCTATCCAACCCAAAGGCACAGTACTGGATTCCCAGCAGGATGGCACTGAAGTACTTATACCAGATAATGATTTGTTTGCAAATAAAGAGAAGTCTAAAAGTGCAGTATAGTTAGAATTTTCTAACACCCCAATGGCACAGCCTTTGTAGGTGTAAGCCTTTTAGGCATACTATGTAATCATTGTATTGAAATGGGCCCTGACCTTTCTTTGCTATATTTTTCCGTGCTACCGCACTAAACAGATATGAAATGGTCCTTGTTGTGTGTTTTATGTTGTGTCTTTCAATCTACCATCTTGTAATACAGGGCTGTTATGACAGAAGACTTTAAAGTGCCTGACAGAATGGTTGGATTCAGTAAGTACATGCTATTTTGTCCTTGGATGCTTGATTCTTTTCATTATGTCGGAGGATGTCTTTATTTAGTCAGCTGATACATTAACTGAACTACTTTCTTCACTAGTCATTGGCAGAGGAGGGGAACAAATTACCAGAATCCAGTTGGAGTCAGGGTGCAAGATTCAAATTGCCTCAGGTAAAAGCAGACTACAATCTGAATTTTCTTCATGACGTTTTTTTACTCATGAATGAACGATGTGTACCCATTGATTCTTGATGCAAACATGATATACAGCGCCAGGAAAAATTAAGAGATTACTACACCTTTTTTCTTTCCTTTCCAAAAAAGTTGAAAAGGAAAGTTTCATTGAGGAACAGATGCATTCAATTTGCCGTGGTCTCTTAATTTTTAACCTTTTGTTCCTCAATCAAAACATTCCTTTTTGAATTTTGGGGGAAATGTTCTGGATAGACAAACACATTTGCTGGCTACAACATACAGTCGTTACGTCATAGTAAGCCTTAACTAAATCTGTATATGATTATATTAAGATTGTTACTTGTATGGAAAAGTATGAATTGCTAAATTCTTATGATTATTCCTAGTACGTTAGTAGATGCTAGTAAGCCTTTTACTGACTAATAAGCTGTTAAAATGGCCTGTGGCAAAAGCCATAGAATTCATAGAGCTATGGTGGAGGTAAACTTAATTAGAAACGTTAGTCAGTTTAACACATTGCTCAAAAGTGTCAAGCGATTACTGGAACGTGTAATGCCGTGGCATAGTGGTTCAAGACAGTGCCTCTCACGTGGAAGATTTACATTTGAATCTATTGAAAGCAACAGCATTTATTTATTTTACATGTGGGCCGCAATAAAACTTTACGGTTATACAGTATTTAATACAGTAGGGAGAACAAGTACTTGCTGATTTAGCAGGTTTTCATGCAATAAAATGCATATTAATTATTTAAAAAATCATACAATGAGATTCTCTGGATTTTTGTTTTAGATTCCGTCTCTCACAGTTGAAGTGTACCTATGATAAAAAAAATTACAGACCTCTACATGCTTTGTAAGTAGGAAACTGCTGATTTAACAGGTTATCAATTACCTGCTATCCCCACTGAATATCTGGTAGATTCCACGATTCTCATCTTTTCACCTAATGGAAAAGCTTGTTATCGCCACCTTTATTGATAGTTATTGTATCAATGTCATTCACAAAAAAGAAAAAAGTACATTGTTATGGCATGAAAGAAAATTGCTTTGGCAGACTCGCTAGCAATTTCTCAGTGCTTATGAGTATTCCTGTGTATTAGTAGATACTGGTCAAGCCTATTACTGGCTAATACGCTGTTCAATTGTTCAGTGGCAAACGTCATACAGTTCATAGATGCTATTTGTGGTGGAGTATACATAGTAAGAAGCCTTAGTAGATTTAACTGTATTAGTATATTTCATAAATGGCCAATTAGCTGTTAAAACAGCAAGTGGCAAAGGAGGATTTGTTCAGAGTAGAGACAAGAGGCTATACTGACACCGGTTAAGTGTACTGCTCTGTGGTGTAGTGTTTAACGACACAGCCTTCCATGTAGGCAACCCAGCTTACTATCTCGCAATGGCAAAGTTTTCTGTTGTCAGCCGGTTGAACTAAGTTTGCCTGGTTTGTTGTTTCCAGAACTGTATGATTAGTGATTCTTTATCTTAGACTGTGACCAGATTGAGATCCAAAATGTAAGCTTATTCTTACTTGTGCTTGTAAACTAAGTCAATAGTTCAATCGAAATGAATTCCTTTCTCCTTTGCCACAGATTCAGTTGTGCAGTTGGGTAATAATTTTGCATCTGCGAGTATGAACGAAGTTAACGGTAGTACCGCGTGCCAATGATTCAGTTCAAAACTTCCAAGTCATTGTCTTACTGCTAGTTTCCTATTGTGCTAATGTGACTTCCTTCTAACTAAACGCAGATGCATTCAAATGCTCTCCCTCTGGTCTCCAGTGAGTAGATGCTTTTATTGCCCTAAGTCCTAAACCAGGGGTGTCACTCATTTTCACCGAGGCCCACATCAGCATAATGGCTGTCCTCAAAGGGCCAGATGTAACTTATAAATGTAACTAAATGTAATCGAATGTAATATAAAATAAATATAACTACTCCTTAATGTTAAATAACTCATTATTTATTATAACTTATTCAAGTGACTATTACAGTTGCATAGAAAACATATGTTTGCTTGTTGCTCTAACATAAATCCTTTTAAATTTTGTCACCTTATGAAAACCCACAACTCCATTAATGAAGTATCAAACTGTCCAAGTGAATAAAGAAAAATTACATAAAACTGAGCTGCAAAGAACATGTATCACACATGTAGCATTTTACAAAAAAAGGCTGCACAAAGCCTTGCATCCAACTGATGGTTTGATGACAACAATTTGTCTGCATACACACATAAGACCTGCAAACATTAAATAATTACAACAGCAGCTACACATAAATAATATGTAATCAACTAAAAATACCAAAATAAAGGTTGACTCAGTTCACAACTATATTGGTCAAGTTTTTCGGTTAGTCTTTGATGAGGAGATGCTGCCTGTCCTTGAACACACCAAGTGGATTCTCTCTCTTCTATCGATTGATCATGTTCTGAAAATGATAAACACAAAACAAAATGCAAGCACAATCATTAAATTGCACACAGTTTAACTGTTCTTCTTCTTGGTTGACTTACATTTTATTATATTTTAATTAAGTTATAAAAAAAAATGCTTACCTGTGTGTTTTCTGACCAGATGTCTGACACAGTTTTCCCGTTGCCATTGTGTCAATGTCTGGTTTTAGGTCCTGTGCTGAGGCAATGCGTAGAACAGCATGGAGGTTGTCATCCGTGAGGCGTGATCTGTGTTTATTTTTGTTCAGATTCATTATGGAAAAGAACTGTTCGCACAGATAGGTGCTCCCAAACATGGACAGAACACGGGCAGCATGAAGTCGAAGCTGTGGCATCAAACCAGGGGGCAGCAGACGGTAAAAGTCCTGGATTGCAGCATCCTGGAACTTTGCTCTCAGGCCACTTTCGCTTTGAAGCTCAATTAGCTCCATCTGAAGGTGTTGGGGTGCAGTGCAGACATCAGTGGTGAAAGGATTGGCAAAGATGTCGAAGCCAGACTGTTGTGCTCTGTCAGAGAAGTCAGAGAAGCGCCGATCAAACTCAAGTCTTTAACCAGCTTGGTATCAAACTGAGCACATGAAAAAGTCTCGGGAAATGAGGCTGACATGCTCTGACAAACAGGAAAGTGGACAAGATTGTCCTGTTTCACTTGCCACATCCATAAGTCCAATTTACGCTGGAAAGCCGTGATCGTGTCGAACATCTGCGTGATGACTTGTTTGCGTCCCTGCAGCTTCTGATTCAGCTGGGCGAGATGGTCGGTTATGTCACACAACACAGCAAAGTCACACATCCACTTTGGATCTGATAGTTCAGACATGAGTTTTCCTTTACTCTGCATAAAAAGAGCAATGTTTTCCCTGAGCTCAAAAAATCGCTTGAGGACGTTGCTCCTACTCAGCCACCGCACTTCTGTATGGTACAGCACATCCCCGTGTTCCGAGCCCATCTCCGGCAAAAACTGCTGGAACTAACGGTGATTCAGGCCACGCGCCCGAATTAAGTTCACTGTTTTCATGACTGTGGTCACAATGTCCTCCATCCCCAGCACCTTCCCACACAAAGCTTCTTGATGGATAATGCAATGATACGATATCAGAGGCGTGTGACAGTTCATTTTTTGCATTTTCCCCTTCATTAGTCCAACCAAGCCCACTTTTCCTCCACACATTGCCGGTGCACCGTCTGTAGTTAATCCTACCAAGTTTTCCCACTGCAATGCATTTTTACTTACGGACTTCTCCACCGCATCAAAAATGTCCTGTCCCGTCGTGGTCCCATGCATTGCAGCCACATCCAACAGCTCCTCAGTGATAGAGAGGTCCGACTACAAAAATTGATAACTGCGCTGTGTCGGTGTTATCTGTGCTTTCATCAACAGCTAATGAAAAAGCTGTGTAGCTGCGTGTCTCCTCGGCCAGCTGTGTTGTAAGATTTTCTGCTAGTTCCTTCACTCGGTCGGCGATGGTGTTTCTTGATAAACTGACATTTTTAAAAGTCTGTAACTGGTCGGGACACACCTGCTCACACACCTTCAGCATGCACTGCTTCAAAAACACTCCCTCTGAAAAAGACTTGGAAGTGTGGGCGATTTCTTCAGCCACAATGAAGCTTGCTTTCACCGCGGCCTCGTTTTTGGCTGTGGATTTCATTAACAAACTCTGCTGCGACCGCAGTTTGCCTTTTAATTCTTGGGCAATTTGTTGCTTTTCTTGAAGGCTAGCTTTAGCGTACTTAGCTCCGTGTTTGGTGTCAAAATGTCGACACGGATTGTACTCTTTTACAACCGACACCGCCACATAACACAAAAGACATACCGGTCTTTCTCCTTGAAGCATAAACAAGTATTCGCCTTCCCATCTTTCCTGAAACAGTCTTCCGTCTGCATCAACTTTTCTCTTTCTGGACATTTTGGGATCATTCTAAATTCCACTCGTTGGCATGGACACTGCCGCGGCTAGCGTAGTCAAAAGGCATTGTGGGAAATGTAGTTTTTGGTCAAAGCATGCTCTTAATTAATTTTTTGGTATTTATTTTTAGACACTCAAAACTTTTAAGCTCTCGCGGGCCACATAAAATGACATGGCGGGCCACATCTGGCCCGCGGGCCTTGAGTTTGACACGTGTCCTAAACTATCAATTTCTTTGTACAGGGTTCGTACGGTCATGGAAATCCTGGAAAAGTCATGGAATTTGAAATTTGCGTTTTCAAGGTTTAGAAAGGTTTTGGGAAAAAACTAAAACATTAAAGTCATGGAAATTATTTATTTTCATGTAATTCAATAATTTAATGTTTAATTTCATTATGTGTCTGTAATATAAATATTTTAATAATTAATTATCTACATCTGCCAGGACCTGAACATGTATCACTGCTTATGCTCGAATTTGTTATGTTAGACTGAAGCTGAGTCCCTTGTGCACCATGGCTCTGCTGGAGTTGAATACTCATGGGCTGAATACCTCACGTTTGTGTACTTGCTGAACTGCAGTTTGTCTCAGATGATCAACTCTCGAGCTTGTCATATCGACTGCTTGCCACCTTCAACCGGTCGGGCTTGTCATACGTTTTACCTCACACTTAGGTTGTACTGCACTCAATAGTAGTCAGCTAACAGAACGTAGACAAGTGCGCAAGCTACAACTCCCTAAGAACCAATGCTGGAAAAATGCTCTTTCTGGCTACGCATGCCACAATATTTGTTGTAGCCAGGCAAATGTCCAAACCGAGGGTGTTAAATGTTTGAAATATGGGCGAGGCTGCATGGCAGCTGAGGCAACCCCCACCATCATCACATGCATTGTAATACCTGTTACAGTATGTACATTTTGGGGCAGTTTTCCAGACTGGGTTTAAGCCAGGTTCTAGACTCAAATCTGAATCAGAGAGTTTTATTGCCAAGTGAGTTTTGTACTAACAGGACTGAACAAATTCCTTGTTTGTTGCAACAATTAATGCAAAAAAATGTCAAATGTAAAATAACAGTGGGCTGTGTATATTAACAGAGTATTAATAAATTGAAAACTCTTTCTATGGAGATTTTTCATTAACAGTTATTTTTACTCTAGAACTAGACTTTTTCCCTGTCCTGGATATCGCCCCTCAATGTCTTACTGTTAAATCTGTGAAGGTACTGTATATATATTTGTAATTTTACTTATTGATACTGCTATTGTAGCTTATTTATATCTCAAATGTATTACATGTTTGAATGAACCTTTTAGTGTAATTCCTTTGTTATTAATTCATTTTGCAATAGTGGGACTTAAAATATCCGGTGTCTTGTTTTGTTGTCATAATACATTTTATAAATATGTAAATGTCACAAAATCATTTAATATGGAAATTTGGCCAAAAGTGATTTTATTTCATTTGTCCAAATGTGTATGAACCCTGACTTTATCAGCTTTTTTGTACCTTAAGCTGACTTGAATATATGTTTGTGTTATGGCAGAGAGTGGCGGCATGATGGACAGAGCCTGCTCCCTCACTGGAACCCCAGAAAGCATTGAGTGAGTTCTTAATTGAGATGGTCGATCATGACTTTGTTTCAGTACTAAGTACTGTCGACATCCCTTTTCACTTTGGAAAGAACATTGGTTCGGCCATTGGAGGCTGCCTTCTGATTTATTTTGGAAACAATTTGGCTTGGCTGTTTAAAACAAAAAAATGTAGGTCCCATTGATGCAAGCTGCATGTTTTGTATATGTGCGCCTCACTGAAACTTTGCTGAATCATTGATGTTACTTATCCTTGTGATTCCTGTGATTAATGTATCTGGTGGTGTAGTTCACAAAGGATATTACAATTAACAGTTAAATGACAAGCATTTTCTGACTTGTAAACCACTATTGGGCACGAAGAGATCATAAGATACAATAGAATCAAGGGCTGTCTTTTCTGTGACATGCCACTAATTAAGCCTTTCATGCATTGTGAATAGTCTGTTGAAATGATTTAAAAAGTATACAGTGCTTTGCAAAAGTATTCAAACCTCTGAGTAATTCTTCCATGTTACTGAATTACAAATGCCACTCAATATATTTGCAGAAATGTTTTCGTCTTATAGTACCACATGTAAAATCGGAACCATGTCCAAATGTCTGCGGTAGACCCATTCTTAATAACATATTCTTTATTTTCTTTGTGATTCTTCTTATTAGGGATTTGCAATTGGCTAGGGATGCTCATAATTAACCTTGAAATTGGTTACTGACCGTGCAAATATTTACCAATTAATACTATAGGTTGAACAATTAAAATAATATCAATCAACTCATGGGGGCATGTGGACACTAAAAATCAACCACACGTGCCTACAGCCAAGAGTCAACTGAATATTTTTTGCAGCAAGGTTAGAGAAAATCCTCAAAAGCAAAATTTACAGATATCTGTGCTACTGTGAAAATAGCAACGGATGATGTTGAGACTGGCGCTTCTGGGGGAGATAAGACCCCAGTGTCTGCTGCCCAGGCTGTTTTTTTAAGATGGGTCACAGACACTTGTCCATTCAAAATTGTATAGGTAACATTAATTCCATAAATATATTCCTTCCCTTGAATTCAACTTTTATCCTCTTGCTAATAGTAGGCTGTGATAAACACTGATGAACCAAAACGTTATGACCGCTCACATGTGATTTTACATTTTAGTAATTTATGAGACATGTTTATCCAGAGCAGAGGTTGTAGGGTTTTAGCATAGCCTGCAGGTAGGGGGGTGCAGTTCCATTCGTTGCACCCAAGGCCAGCACCATGGTCTTGTAGAGAATGCAAGCTTCTACCGGAAGCTGATGGAGCTTGCGGAGGAGGGGGGAGACCTAGGTGAATATGGGAAGGTTAACCAAAAGACAGGCTGCAGCGTTCTGGATAAGTTTCAGGGGCTTGATGACAAGCGGGGAGCCCTGCCAACTGTTTGTTGCTGTAGTCCAGTTGGGTGATGACAAGTGACTGCATAAGAACCTCAGTGCTTCCTGTCTATGGTGGGGTCATGTTTTGCGAATGTTGTACAGCATGAATTTAGAAGAGCGAGTTACTGCTTGGATGTTTGCCCAGTTCTTGTCGAGTGTCACGCCAAGGTTCTTGGCTCTTTGTGAGAGGACCTGGTAGGAGCCTCATATCCTACCAAGTAGGATGCAAACCAGGTAGGATGCAAACCAAGACTGGACAGAACCTGAGAAACCCAGCTCTGTGTGCAGAGAGGAGGATCTGGTGATTCACAGTGTCAAAGGCAGTGGAAAGATCAAGGAGGGTAAGAACAGAGGAATGAGAGTTTGCCTTTGCAGTGCGAAGGGTCACTGTGATACAGAAGAGTGGTCTCGGTCGAGTGACCTGTCTTGAAACCTGATTTGTTAGGGTCTAGAAAATGTTCTGGGGACAGATAACAGTTGGTTAAAAACAACACGCTCAAGCATTTCAGAATCTATATATAAAACATAAACATATTTTTGATTCCATCACATTTCTAACACAAAAGGGGATAAAAAGTAAACAAAACATTTGACTTTTAAACAAAACTAACTCATTCATCAACACTAACTCATTCTTCCCTGGGGGAACAAGGTGACCGGCTGGTCTGTCTTAGTTACTAAGTATGCGGTTGTTCTAAGTTTTGGAATCACCTAATGGGTATCTGCATTTACATTCTTGACTAGTACAGTCAAGGGCCCTGAAAAATGATTTTCAGACACCAAATTTGCAATGGCCCGATCAGGACAGTTTAATTAGTCCTGACTTGACATTTGAATGGCCTATGACCATCAGGCCATCGTTATTGTTGATCCTTGTATGTCTGTTTCCACCAAAAACAGACAAACATTTGGGGGACAGAAATTAATACACACAATAAATACAAATACTAACTTAATTTTGACTAACTGTGCCCATCCCTATTAATTATATGATACGTTTGTTTTTATGTATGTTGGGAAATATTTGTTGGAAAAAGATACAACGTATGTAAGTGGTGTGTTTTCCGTTGCTTTTATATCCTGGAGATGTGAGAGTCCATGCTCCAGGAAAACCACATAAACAATTGGCTCGTGGGTTGGTGCACTAGTCTCGAGTGAGACTGTTACAATGTGTGCAGTTGGGAATCCAGTGCATTTGTCTGGGTGACATTCAACGACTTCCCCGGACCTGGAACACCACATGTTCTTGCTTTAGTCACTGTGCCATTTATCTAGCACAGATCCTGTTTCTGGGTTACGTACACATGTACCTCAGGTATATATTGTAGATTGTAACCAGATACATGACTATGCCTGTCTTCGCTTGTCCCAATATCACAGTTGGATCTTACCAGTCATTGGCTAATCAGCCCTCTTCATTGGCCACATGTCAGTTCACATATTAGGGAGGATTGGAGGATGTAATATATGTTGCACGAGTACTTCTCGAGCAGCCCGTGGCACACAGCAGTTTTATCATGTGTTACAATAAAAAAGGTGCACCACCCACGTGCCGCAGCATCCTACGTCCCCCAGAAAATGTAAATAATGTATTCAACCCCAACAAATGTATGTTTGGTATAGCCACATTGTTTTTAAGTATATCTGCAGTGTCATTGATTTTGGTTCATTCTCATTGGGATAAGATCACAGCTTTGACTGAGCCACAGCAGTATATTTAACGTATTTTCTTGCACAACTCCAGTATTGCTTTGTCCTTGTGCTTGGTATCATTGTCCTGCTGAAAGTTGAATATCTTTCTAAGCTTCAGTCTCTCAGCGGACTTAAGCATGTTCTTTAGCAGTGTTTTGTTTCTTCCAGTAATTCCTTTCATTTTAGTAAGTCCCTGCTGTTGAGAAGCATCCCGAAAGCATGATGTTGCCCGCCATCCACTGTAGGGATGGTGTGTGCTGGAGAATGGGAATTGTTGGGATTGCGCTGCATGCAGCACTTTGAGTTTTGGTCTATCTATATATTTGTCTCAGCTGACCACAGAACCTTTTCTCTCATTGCTATCATGCAACCAGGTGGTGCTTTTTGCATAGCAGCTTCTTTCCTGCCGATTGTATGCAGATTTCTTGATTGATTGGTGCACTATTACTCCACTCCCAGCCATGTAGCTCTTTCAAAGTGATTCTTGCCTTCTCTAATAAGTCTCCTTATTTTCTTAGCACTGATTACAGCCTTTTCTTGGCTTTTCCTGGGTGGTGTGATGCAGCTTACACTTCATGTTAATCCAAATGCCGTCACTTATTATTTTGTACCCTGACCTATTTATTTGTATTACTTCATCTCTAACATGTGTTGCATGCTCTTAGTTTATATGTTTCTTCAGATTCACAGCCTGGCCAATGATATTTAACAATTGGAGGCAATTTCTTTCATCTCTGTAAAATGGGAGATTCCACACCACTTGGGTGGAATACTTATGCAAGCAGCATATTAATTTTCCCTATTGCCATGCAATAAATGTAGGTCAGTGTTTTTAAATAAAATATTATTATAATTTCACTGTAAACATTTTAATAACGTTATTTGAGAGAATTGGTTTGAGTTACGTTGTCTATGTGTATGTTTGCCAGGAAGGAATAACTTGAAAAGCCCAACTGTGAACATAGCTATATCAGTCAATTATTATATTTTTTTAAAATCGTTACTGGCTATAACTCATTATGTAATCTCTATAGTCATATTTAACCGGTTGCTCTCTAACAGGCAGGCCAAGCGAATGCTTGGGCAGATTGTGGACCGCTGTAGGAACGGCCCTGGGTTTCACAACGAGACAGAGGGCAACAGCTCAGTCCAGGAGATGCTCATCCCAGCCAGCAAAGTAGGCCTTGTCATCGGGAGGGGAGGGGATACCATTAAACAACTGCAGGTAGGCTTAGCAATGCAAACGTGCAAAATTACCTATAGAACCATCCTTTTGTAGTTTCCACTGTATTTTCTTCCAAACCCTACCTTTTAAGCTTGTCATTAAAATAAAAATAAAAAAATGTAATTGCTATGTTCCTCTTTCTCCAATGGTACTCACTAATATTTCTAAGCAAGATGTTTTTTGCTATCTGTTCTGGTGAGGGGTTGTGTTCATACATGTTTCAATAATACATGTTGTCAGTGCTTTTGCATGATCAGTGCCTTGTTATTTGTAAAATGCATTAAAATGTACGTACTTTAGCAGACAGTCCTATCCAGAGCAACTACACTATTGAGTGCATATATTCTTGTACTTTTTTCCCTGTGCTGGCTCCCAGTGGGAATCGAACCCACATCCCTGGTAGTGCAAGCAACATGCTCTAAAACTATGTGAGCTTCACAGGTCCAATTTTGTTTTAGTAATGACAAATGTCTGTCTGAATTTATTATGTTTTTAACATGTAAAATTCATCAGTGTCATTTGAAGATTTCCGGAAGCCAGCATTATTAGTGCATGTTTTTTGAGAGCCATTTGATTTCACTGATCATTCTGTGCCAAATCTTCACACATCTAAAAAGTACTACATGTTTTGGGTTTATAATAGCAAAACTGTTTTATCATGTCACACAGAAGACGCTCTTTGGGATTTTATTCCGAACAAATACCCTTCCATGAACTACGCAATGTGCTTTTTTCAGTTGACCTCAGAATAGATTTCTTGCATAACATGGTTATTCAGTGTACTTCCATGCGTTGCCAAGGTCAAAAATAACTTTCCTGTCTGCCTGTCTTTCGTGGGATGTTTCTCTCAGGAAAGAATAGGGGTGAAGATGATGATGATTCAAGATGGCCCCATGCCAACTGGGGCAGACAAACCCCTAAGAATCACCGGGGATCCTTACAAGGTCCAGGTTAGTGAAGATCTGGTGTGAGGGTTTTACATTAGTGATTTGTGATAGTAGTTCAGCACTTTGCAAAACAGTAGTACATGGTTAAAATTATTTTTATTGACCCCGTGTCTGGGTCTCCTCACAGGCAAAGCAAAGTACGCGTTATGAATTATTCCATATAGACAAAAACAGGACTGGCTAAAACCTTCAGTATCTACATTATAGTAAGCCTTAACTAAAACTGTATACGGTTATATCGTGAGTGTTTCTGGCATGGAAAAGTTAATCTTCAATCTCACTAGCAATTGCAGAAGTCTTATGAATATTCCTAAGAAGATAGTGGATACTGGTAAGCCTATTACTCGCTAATAAGCTATTAAAACGGCCAGTGCCAAAAGCCATACAGTTCATAGACACCATGATGTAGTTCAATTTATTAAGAAACGTTAGCCAGTTTAACACAGTGCTCAATGGTGTCTAGCAATTGCTGATGTGTCATTCAGTGGCGTAGTGGTTTAAAGACAGTGCCTTTCATGTGGAAGATGTAAGTTTGAATCTATTGCAGCTGTATCTGTGCACAGGAGACAACAGCTTAAAACGCCGGACCCATCTAGGCCACATGTGAATCCCATTTGCTTCCCCTCTTCACAGCAAGCGCGGGAGTTGGTGATTGAGATCATCCGTGACAAAGACCAGGGAGACTTCCGCAGTGGCCGAAATGACTTCGCATCCCGATTGGGCGGAAGCACTTTGGATGTAAGAATGCAATGTACCACACAGGATGTGGAAGTGATTTTCACAACACATTTTTCATGTTTGCGTTCAAATGCTTTGGCCAATCCCCTCTCTAAAGGTGGCTGTGCCACGATTTGCGGTGGGGATTGTCATCGGCAGGAGTGGGGAGATGATCAAGAAAATCCAGGGGGATTCCGGAGTGAGGATCCAATTTAAACCAGGTGTCTGTTTTAACCTAGATTCATTAAAATAAAACCTTTAATTCCAGACGTTTTAAATAATTAGAAAAAATATATATATTGATAATCAATGTAGTATGATACTTTGATAGCACTCCTAGGATCATTCGGCCACAAATGAAGGGTTTTTGGTTTTTAACCCAGAAATGACAAGGTAAAAACATCTGTCACTTAATCCTATTTGCACCTGTATGTCGCTCTGGAGAAGCGAATCTGCTTAATGACAAATGCAAAACAAATAAATCGAATGGGACGAGAGAAATAATAGTTAACGTTATATCTGGGAACTAAATCATAACCTTCCCGTAGTTCACATGTGATATGGTGGCTTTGCTTCTGTATAGGTGTGCTGCTGTGCCTGTTGTCAGCCACTGTTGTTGTTCTTGACTGACTTTCCTTTCCACCTACCCCAAGATGACGGCATCAGTCCAGAACGCATTGCCCAAGTGATGGGACAACCAGACCGATGTCAGCACGCTGTCCATCTCATCAATGACCTCATCCAAACAGCACAGGTACTCACAGACGATTTTAAAGGGGACAACAGTCCCCATGGTCATCTATCTGATATCTCCTACTGGAATGTCTCATCATGCAAATCAATCATTGGTTTTTGGGGGGGAACATAGCCATTTGAATAGGGTGCTCATGTGCCTGTTCCTATTTAACACTCGAAGCAAAGAACATACACTTCAAGTAGAGATACTTGGGACAGGACACACACCAAGAGTGCGTGTACTATTTGGTCTCCTTGTTTTGCAGACAATTTATTTCCCCCCAGCTCATGTGGCTCTGGTTCAAAAGACTTACTTACAAATGTGAAAAATTCTCAAAAATATTAAGGGTACATGTAATCATCACAGTTTAACACAAGTCAAAAAATTGAGGGATATCAATCTGTCCAATTAGGAAGCATAAGCAATTGTGAATCAATGTTACTAATTTTAGTGCAAATGAAAGTGACATCAGAAAGTGATGCACTGGAGAGGCAACAGCAAGTCAACCCTGAAAAGGTTTACAGGGGGTTGCCACAGACAACTGCTCTCTTGATTCTTCCTGACTGATTCTTCTCTAGTTTTGCTAGTGTCCTTGTCACTACTGGTAGCATGAGGTGGTACCTGCAGCCGATTCAGGTTGCACAAGTCGTCCAGCTCCTCCTGGATGGCACATCCATGCCTGCCAGGGCCATAGAAGGGCATCACCCTATCAGCATGATCAGTATCTGCTCCTTTGTGGGAGGAGGACCCGGAGGAGCACTACCAGAGCCCTACAGACTTATGTCCAGCGAGCTACTGGTGTGGATGTTTCAAAGTGTCAGAAACCGATTCCATGAGGTTGGCATGAGGGCCCAACATCCTCTAGTGGGACATGCGTTCACAGCCCAGCAGCTTGCAGCTCGCCAGAATTATCAGGTCCGCCATTGGCGACCTGTTCTCTTCACAGATGTGAAAGAGTCTGGAGAGGCCATGGTGAACCTTATGCTGCTTGCAACACCATCCAGCATGATCGGTTTGGTGATGGGTCAGAGATGGTCAGGGGAGGCATATCCTTGGATGGTCACACAGACCTCCATGTGCTAGCCAGTTGTACCCTGACTGCTGTTAGGTAGTCAGTGTCTGGAAGATGTTCCCTCAGGACACCATCCACCATCTCATCAGAAGCATGCCCAGAAGTTGTCTAGAGTGCATACAGGCACGAGGGTGCCATACACAATACTGAGTCTGAGTCACATTGAGTTGCTGTGATGAAATTCACGCAAGATCAAATAGCCAATGGTTTATTTAGATTTTCGTTGTGAGTTTGAATCCAGTGCTCAATCAGTTAGTTTTTGTTCCCATTGACCGTTATGTCATTTTGCTCTCTAAGAATTACACAATGTACAATCAAGATTTTGAACTTGAATATCATTTGTTCATTGAGACCAAACGTGTACTTCAAGTGTTCCCTTAATTTTGTTTGAGCAGTGTGTGTAATTAGTATTAAATGATAAATTAACAAAAAAAAAAATTACATAACACTTTGGATGACCTGAAGGTCTAAACCGTTTCCAAAGGCACTGTTCTACAGCTTTCAGCCACTCAGTTGTTCAGGGTTGCAACCATTCAGTTTATAATAATTCATTTAACATATTCAGAACTGGGTTCAAATTCTATTTACAGTATGTCAATTTCCCTTCACAACTGTATTCTGTAAAATGCACTCAAATATGTTATTATACTTAAACTATTAACTTCACATATCTCATGATTTATACCAGGTTTTTGATTATACACTTTGGTAGTTATTTTTCATTCAAAATAACATTTACTAATAACCATTCAAATTAACATTTTACACTTTAGGTATATTTTTAAGTGTTTGAAAGTACCAAAAAACAAAAAAGACTAATTGAAATTGCATTTACTCAAATGCACATTTAGTACAGTAATAAATGTCACTCCATACTTAGGTTAAGCATGCAAACAACATTCATCATGTTTACAAACAACATTTACCTATGGCAGTAATAAAGGCCATGGTCTTATGTGTGATTTGAGCAGGAACGCGATGGCTTTGGGGGCTCTGGAGGACCAAGAGGAAGGGGAAGAGGCCGCGCAGACTGGGGCATGGGCTCTCCTGGGGGATTGCAGGAGGTCACCTACACGATACCGGCTGACAAGTGTGGCTTGGTAATCGGCAAAGGTATTACAGCTCAGTCCACAAAGAAGACATCATACAGCGTCAACCTCAAAGCTATAAATGCAGACAGATGACACTGAGAACCCCAGAAAGCACAAATGGCATCAGACCATTCTAGAACATGTAGATTGGTCATTCATTTATATAAATAATCCAGATTGTATAAATTTCAGATGTATTTTTACCACTGGCTACATTTGTATGTCGTAGCCTACAGGTATCCCTTTTTCTTGTTGCTTATTATTCATTATAGATTTGATATGGACTTGTATGGTATCTGAAGGGTTTTACTTTTGTCAAACTGTATGTGACTCACGGGGTGGGTTTGATCTTAAGGTGATAAGAAAAAAGCTCATTTTAAACACCTAATTTAAAACATGCAAGATCATAATATGAAAATTTGGTCATTGTCCTCTGTCACAGTCAACAACTAGGAGATGTATAATAGGCGTTATTCTTGTAGTAATCACTATGGCGACTTGCATACTTTTATTCTGCACATTTCCATTAGTAATTTCAAGCTTTTCTAAAGTGCCAGAAGCACCTGGGTGGCCATGGATTCTCTCTTATTCAGTCTCTCACTCGCCCTGCACTCCTGTGTATATATGGCTTTCTGTGCCTATGTAAAGTGCTTAATGAGGGGGATAATGCATGTAAAGTAATGTGACATTAATTGTTTGAGTCCCATAATAACAGCCCTCAATCATATGGAAGATTGCCCCGGTCTAGCTAATGAGAGCCGTTTGCCAGCCAACGGACTCGAATAAAGGAGTGACAGAGTTGAATTAGCTCATTTGCTATTCATGCTTACTCTATTGCCAGCTATTTAAAAGTCATTGACCATTTAGCGATTGGCCGCGAGTGTGCAAGCCGCGGCAGGGGTATTTGTGTTTAGACGGTGGGTGTGGATGAATGGGTGGGATCCACCTATAATAATAAATAAAAAGAAAAAACAGCAATAGAAATGTCAAGGGCCTTCTGTGCAGAGGTGAATGGGACAAATAAACCTGGTTGCATAGGGCCCCGTCCTCAACATTACCATAAGAAACGGCCCAATATGGAATGGAAGGAGCCCGGTCTGGGCCCTGTCACAACGCCCTTTTGGCCACTGTGATTAATGTCTTTACGATGCCACATGCAGCCAGTGCCACAGCTCGCCCTTCTGTCAGACCTACATCAACCCCCTGAATTCCAAATTCCAGCGGTGAGGATGGGGCCATCCTAAACAACTAGCTATGTTCTTTCCCAATCCCACAGGGTATAACATTTGCAATACTACACAGAATTGGTCAAGGGGTGCATAGTTTTATTTATATATTGTGTGTGTGTATATATATATATTTCATTCTTACAGTAAGTAGTTGCTTAGGTAGGCTGTGCAAACTGGCAATTGAATACACTTTTGAAAGTATAACAATTATTTCCACATACTGCTAAATGCTAGTATCGGGAGTCAATGAACAACGTCCGAGGCGAAAGTCTCATGATTGCAGGTCAAAAGACAAAATTCTCTGTCAGACTGCTCCTAACTCATATTTACATATGCTACTTAGTGGTCCTGCGTCTCCCCATATAAATGAACCTTAAGTCCGAATCGTACTCTAAAAACCTGATCCAGGAGATTCATTGAGAGGGTCTTATTATCTCCACTAACCGTGGCCCACTCCATGGCACTGAATAGTCAGTGCCTTTATTCCTCTATCCTTCTGACTGGAGACCTCATAATGGCTTCATTAATGCAGAAGTTTCATTTGGTTGACAATGGGTTAATGGCCCCTGGGTAGTCTATTGGCACCGGCGAAGAGGCAGCGGGAGGCGGAGACTGTTTCTGCAGCTCTTTCAGTTCGAGGTCAAGCGGGGTTGATGGTGTGTCACCCAAAAGTGAACAAACATGTAATTGATGTTCGGACATCAACGGCCCCCTACTCAAGAAGCCAGCCAGCTCTTTTCAGTTGAGGTGGACGGATCTGGTGGCCATCCGGACTCTGTGACAACTCGGCACGGGAGGTGGGGGGGGAGTATTTGTGAATGCCTGCCCTCAGCCTCACGAGCCACAGACTTGGAACCCCCAAACCCCAAAAAAGGGATACGGTTGAATTACATTTTTCACTCCCTAGAATTAATGGTTCTGTTTGGCCTGACATGTAATTACTCCCCACACGGCCCACAAACTGGTGGCACTCATTAGTCTCCCTTTATTCCCGGCCGGTGGGAAGTGCTCTTCATTTTTGTCATTAATTTTCATGGATGTAAAGGGCAAATTGAGATGTGAAAAGGAAGGGGTATACGTTTCTGTATTGCTTCCGCTTTTGGTTAACTAGCATCCGACATTCACTTATACCACAAATGCACCTCATTACAAACTCCAGACCTATCTGCTATTGATCAGGATATTAGACCAAGTATCCTGGTGCTCCTGCACCACCTTCGATTCTTTGTGTGAAACACCACTAACAAATAATTTACATTGTATTATTTAAAACACACTCACTTCTTATTTAGAATAACTTGCATTTGGTACATTTGTCATGGGACATTTCAGTGAGACCAGAATGTATCACAATTGTATCAAGTGCATTTTGCCTGTATTAGGATAATTAGTGGTACTTAAGAAAAGTGTAATTTTAATCTTTTGATTTTGACCAACTAGGCTAAAGTGTCTTACATTTGCATTTGAGTCTATTCACTCGCTCTCTCACCCAGTAGCACATACTAGCAGTCCGTGGGATTCAAAACTACAACCCTGATAACTGTGCCAGGATCCTACCGTGCGATATGGTCATATTATAACCTTCAGTTTTTATACTCAACAAATCAAGAAGTGGTTGGCAAGTGTACAAAACCACTATGGGATCTGTGCTAGGATGGTGAAGTCTTTTATTCACCACCTGTGAATAACTGGATGGTGATGCCTGTGATATTCATTGTTATGGGATTTTGTGGTGTTTCTGAAGGCGGAGATACCATCAAAAGCATCAACCAGCAGTCTGGGGCCCATGTGGAATTGCAGAGGAACCCCCCTCCCAACACCGACCCCAATGTTCGCATCTTTTCCATCCGAGGCACCCCACAGCAGATGGAGCTAGCGCGCCAGCTCATTGACGATAAGATCGGAGTAAGTAGTTGTTCTAAATAACGATACCTTAAAATTCATTTATAAGCATTCATATGGGTGCTACTGTAACAATGGTCTATAATGATCTACTCAAACCTAACCAGCCTGTGGTAGCTTAGGGAGAGTTTGTGTTGCAGAGATTTTCCACGGATAAAATGTTGATAAACAGTCTAGTTGTTCTTAGGTTAAAACCAGTGTTCATTTATTTGTGATATTTTTACAATGAGGCTTGTAAAATATTAAAGGAATAAATCAATAAATAGTCAAACAATTGATAATAATTGACAGCGATAAATCGCATAATATTCTGTAGTTAATTGCGATTAATCATAATTATAGAATGTGCTAACATTTTGCCATTAATACAGACTTTTCTGTTTAAAAAGCAGTGCATTCTATTAAAGACATGCTGTGTTTCATTGCAAACTATGAACAATGCTTGACTTGGAATGAAGTAAATGCAAATTGTCACAGCCCTTAAATGTCAGCCCATAACTTACCACAATAACTGGCCCCATGTAACTGTAGGCCATGTAACTCTAAGTAGAAAGCTGCTACAATCAATGATCCCATAGCTCTACTGTATCATATTGTTCTCTTGATTAATGTACCAAGGACAATAACTGTTTTATTAGGCTACTGTTTTAAATACATATCAACCCTTATCAAGAGACAGGATGTGTTGGCTACAGGGTATGCATGCATTTAACCCACATAATCACACCTAAGCTTGGCTGAAATGTGGTTAAAATGGGGCTCACACAACAGAATTAGGCAGGGCATGGCTAGCATTCCCATTAAATGGGTTTTTGGAATGAGTTTGGGGTGAGGGATGCAAGGAGAGAGGTTTCAATTTCCTCATCAATTGTAGTAATGAATGTGTAGCCTGCTAACGCGTTTTTAGGCCGTTGTTGTTAAACTAGTGCATGATTCACAACATGAATGCCTACTCTCCGATTATATTTTGGGGGGGAAATGCCTGCGAAGCTCTCCGGTCAAGTCAACAGCCAAAATTAATACTGATAAACAATAAGTGTCTGCAAGTAATGCAATCCTGACAGCTTCCGCTAAAGTCAAGCTCTGTCTATGGTTGGCACTGCGGCTCAAAAAGAAAATATGCGTCAACAACAAAATGAACTGCATTAAGTATTTTCAACTTTGACAGCTCTAGAATAGATATTTTTGCTCACCCACAGCGCATGGACCCATGTTATACATTTCAATATAACTCGAATGTACATCAAATTTGATTACATCTCTGATTTAGAGGGTCTGTGTTTTGCAAATGCACACTTGAAGCCTTTTGTATGTATATTTACTCTCCTTAACACTGTCATGTCTGTTCCCTAGGGCTCAGGAATTGTAAGCAACGGTGGCTTTGGCTTTAGCCCTTTCACTCAAGGCCCTGCAACTCATCAAAAGTAAGGCACACCTTCCATTCATTACCATTGTTTTAACTGTTTTGTCTGCATTGTTATTCTTGCACGGTAACAATGCCTGCTTTCTGTCTTGATCAGTTGTGGCAGTGGAGCCCAAACCTTTATGACTGGAGGTTGGGGAACTGCCTATCAAACATGGCAGCCTCAAGGACAGCAGGATCCTAGTAAGTCACCGTAGCACTATAGTTTCTCTACACAGCCTAGAATATCCAACTCTTCTAGCCTGGTGAAACCAGCCTTATCCGGTAGGCTCAGCAACACGACTGCTTCCACCAGGGTAATACTCAGCAATATCTTTTTTTCCCCAGCTTAAAATATTGCCGGACATCGTAAATGGAGCCGGCCAAGAAGAGCAAATGTCTTTTACTGAGTGAATGAGCGAGTGACTGACAGACTACCCCTTAAATAGCGTAGTGTTAAGTGATGCGGACTGCTCATGCTGGTGACCAGTGTTGCTTCACTGCAGTCAAAACAAATTATGCATTTGGATTTGTTCAAGATGACCACAGCCTTGAAAGGATTGTGACGCAGAGCCGTTTCAAGAACTTTGAGGAGCTTCATAAGGAGTGGACTGAAGCAGGAGTCAGTGCATCAAGCGCCACTCCTCAACCAGACACAACGTCAGAAGCGCCTTACATGGGCGAAGGAGAAAAAGAACTGGACCGTTGCTCAGTGGTCCAAAGTCCTCTCTTCAAATGAAAATACATTTGCATTTCATTTGGAAATCAAGGTCCGAAAGCCTGGAGTGGAGAGGCACAGAATCCAAGTTGTTTGATGTCAGTGGTGATTAATGGTGCCATTTCATCTGCTGGTGTTAGTCAAATGTGTTTTATCAAGTCCTGAGTCAATACAGCCATCTACCAGGAAAGTTTGGAGCACTTCATGCTTCAATCTGCTGACAAGCTTTATGGAGATGCTGATTTCTTTTCCAGCTGGACTTGGTACCTGCCCACAGTGCCAAAACGACTGGTAACTGGTTTGCTGCCTATGGAATTTATGTGCTTGATTGGCCAGCCAACTCACCTCACCTAAACCCCGCTATCAAAGCAACCTCAGCAGTGCCACAGGTTGATTGTCTCCATGCCACACTGCATTGATGCAGTAATTCATGCAAAAATTGCCCCAAGTATTGAGTGCATAAATGAACATAGGAATTATTTGCAGGTGTTTTGAGATAATTAGCTGTCTAGAGCTAGGTTGACATTTCTGTATTATAAATGTTTTATTCTAATACTCTGAGATACTGGATTTTTGATTTCCCTGAGTGGACTGTCATCAAGATTGAAAGAAAAAGGCTTGAAATGTTTCACTTTGTGTAATGAATTTCTGATTTAAAACAAAATGAACTTTTCCACAATTTCTGAGATGCAGTGTTGAAATTATTTCAATTCCATTCTAGGCTACTTTCATATACCCTAGGAGAAGGGGAAAAAGTATTTGATCCCCTGCTGATTTTGTATGTTTTCTCACTGACAAAGAAATGATCAGTTTATATTTTAATGGTAAAATGATTTGAACAGTGAGAGAAAAACGTATGTAAAAAAGGTTATATTAATTTGCCTTTTAATGAGGGAAATAAGTATTCGATCCTTCTGGAAAACATGACTTAGTACTTGCTGGCAGTTGGCCATTAGGTTTGCACACATCTCAAGAGGGATTTTGTCCCACTCCTCTTTGCAGATCTTCTCTAAGTCATTAAGGTTTCGAGGCTGACGTTTCGCAAGGCAAACCTTCAACTCCCTCCACAGATTTTCTATGGGATTATGGTCTGGAGACTGGCTAGGCTACTCCATGACCTTAATGTGCCTCTTCATGAGCCACTCCTTTGTTGTCTTGGCCATGTGTTTTCAGTTATTGTCATGCTGGAATACCCATCCACGACCCATTTTTAATGCTTTGGCTGAGGGAAGGAGGTTCTCACCCAGGATTTGACAGACCATGGCCCCGTCCATCATCCCTTTGATACGGTGAAGTTGTCCTGTCCCCTTAGCAGAAAAACACCCCCCCTCCATGTTTGACTGTAGGGATGGTGTTCTTCGTGTCATGCTGAATTCCTCCCCCTCCAAACACAGCGAGTTGAGTTGAGGTCAAAGAGTTTGATTGTGGTCTCATCTGACCACAACACTTCCACCCAGTTTTCGGAATCATTCGGATGTTCAGACAGGCCTGTACACGTGCTTTATTGAGCAGGTCAATAAAGCACTAGTCCTTCATGGCGTAGTGTTACCGATTGTTTTCCTGGTGACTATGGTCCTTAAGAACCTGATTGATTGCTTTTGTGGACAGGTGTCTTTTATAAAGCTAACAAACTGAGATTAGGAGCACACCCTTTAAGAGTGTGCTCCTAATCTCAGCTTGTTACTTGTATAAAAGACACCTGGAAGCTAGAAATCTTTCTGATTCAAAGGGGATCAAATGCTTATTTCCCTCATTAAAATGCAAATGTGGTATTTTTCTGGATTTCATTCTGTCTTTCACTGTTCATGTAAACCGACCATTAAAATTATTGACTGATTATTTATTTGTCAGTGAGCAAACGCCAAAGTGTAGCATAGAATAGACAATATAGTCAAGTTTGATGGGGGGTTTTCTGGGTATAAACCGGACATGATATACCAACTAATAGTAATAAATAAAATGTATCCGCTATAAGGAAGTTGAAATGTTTACCAAGGTTCGACAAATTTGTTTGCACTATCGCATGCTTTCCAGGCATTTTTAAACAGAACAGGGATGATGCAATTTACCAATCATTTCCCTTCTCACTGGTTGGTGCTGAAGTCTTTATGACATGTAAACACCCCCACATTTTAAAGAGTCCATATTCAATCCACTAGTTATCTTGTTACATGTAACATGTTATATTTTGGGTACAGGTCACAATGGATCCCAGACTGGCCAGATGGACTACTCTAAAGCTTGGGAGCAGTATTATAAAAAGCTAGGCAAGTACTTGAAGACAAAAAAACTTGTCATACCCGCCACCAGAGGTTTTGCTTAAATCTACTAATCTACCACATTTGGCATATAGATTGTTTCTCCAGTTCCAACGTAATGATATTGCTCTGGTTCAGGCCCAAAGATCTAAGCTTAATTTATTGTCCGTTATTAAATAAAAAAGCATGGGAGTATTGTTAAAAAAAATCAAACCTATAGACTAAGTATTTGTCAGTTGTCTGTAGACAGAGTCAAGAATGGAATTCAGGATGTTATTTGGTACAGTTTTCTCAAAATGTCCTTCTTTTGCCCCAAAAGGTCAGACAACTCAGCAGCAGAACTCACTCCCTGAGTACAGTGCAGCTGTGGCAGAGTATTACAGGCAGCAAGGAGCATACCTCTGGCCGGGTGCACAGGCAACCCAGGGCCCAGGTCTTCAGGTAATGTACAGCACAGCCAAGGGTATACTGAAAGTGGCTCCAAACCTCAGCCTCCAAATATCTCTTTCCTTTTAAAAGAGCATTGTCTATCAGTAAACATGACCTAACTAGATATGTATTGTGTCCAAACAGCTTCAAAGTTCAAAAGGTTTATTTGTCATTTGCAATGAAATGCTTGGTTTTCCTAATAAAGTATCAGTAATTATAATATAAAAATAAGAAGATAACACGAACTATCAATAATAACACTACAAAAACATGCATCAATAATAGTAACTATACAACTGTAGTGCAATGTAAAAGTGACAGAAGAGCATGATATAAAGTGACAGGTGTGCATGGGACTATGGATGGAAGGGTAGAGGGGTTCCTGAATTGAGCAGCTTTACAGCCTGAAGAAAGAAACTGTCCCAAAGTCTGTTAGTTTTGGACAGAATACTCTTGTACTTTCTGCCTGACGGCAGCTTGGTAAACGGTCCATGGCATGGGTGGCTGGGATGATTAGTTTGCTCCTTGTCCTACACCTCTTTGTGTAGAGATCCTACAGGGATCTTAGTCTCATAGCAGTGCTGGCTTTGCCTTTTCAACCGCCTTTGCCTCTAAACACTTCTCTCTTCGTGTACACTGCATTTCAAAATTATTTTGCCCCTTAATAAAGAAGAGCCAGAAAGGCTATTCAACTTTTTTTATGGATGTTTATAAGGTTTATCTTATACAAAAAAAATATGAAATCTGACCTTTGAGGTCAAATGATTTAAAATAAATATGTACCAAAAAATAAGTTTCGCAAAAATGGTACTACTGCATGCAATGCTTTGTTTACCCTCCCATTCCCAAGATAACAGCACTGAGTCACTCTATTTGATATTTGCATAGATACAGTGAGGGGGGGGAAAGTATTTCCCCTCACCCCACATTTCCAATGAGGTTTTGGCCATGGGACTGAGATGCCCATTACAAAAATGTTATTCTGTTGTCAGTGGGACATTTGGATCTGGAGGAATGTTTTAAATCAGTTTTAGCGTCCAGGTGGAGGGAGACAGATTTTGGTGTAAAATGTCCTGATATTTTAGAGGTACTATGATGCCATGTATCCCTAACAATGTTCTGGGTTCCTGTGGAAGCTGAACCTTTCCACAACATCGCATATCCATTGCCTTTTTGTCTTCATGACTATCACTTTTAATGCATAGTCCAACTCTGGTGTTTTGCCACAAAGTTGTTTACAAAACCTGAAATAAGTGACATTTCTCTGTGTTTTTCCTCATTTTTAGGATATAATAATTTTGCACTGCATGGCAAATTTTGAAAGGTTGTGTGTGTGTATTGGTATGTGATGTGGTATGAATAAATTCATGGTTAATCTAAACAACATTTCTTATTATTTCCTAGGAGCATTAGAGTTGACGCCCATCTAATGAAGATTTTGAAATCATTGAGACGAAAACAGAACTATTAACAGTACTATTGAGGTTTCTAAAGTATATTTTCAACACTTTGCGGCTTACCTTTCCTTTTTTGTAATGCACTCGCTGTAGAATAATTTAAAATAACAATGAATCAAGTTGTTTTTTGTTTTGTTTTTTAAAAACTGATATTTTACTGGGCAATTTTGGGATACACTCTGGTCTTGAGAATAACTTTTTTTATCAGACTTGAACTTAATGTGCCGTGGCTTGGAACAAAATGCAGTATAATCTATTTTATTTTTTTGCAATAAATTTGTATTGGCTTAGCAGTCTTGAGGATGTAGTATAATTAGTTATTTTTGTTTTTGTGAAATAATGTTTTAAGCATGTGTTTGGCTCTGTGATTTGTGTTTTTATGTAGAACATTTTTAATGTTGAGAGATTGAAATTTAATGTATTATTGTTGAGGTTTTCTTTGTACTAAATTCTTGGTATGGTGTCTGTAATTTCTTATTTAATCTTGTTATTCTGTGTCATTGTCTTTTTGTTTTGTTTTCTGTTCAGGGAGGTGCAATATCTCATTTCGGTTTTGAGACAAATATGTTGGCAAATATTAGTTCTTATTCCTATATTAGAAATCTTAGTTTTAAGCCTATGTGTAATAAATGCTTTGCATATGATCTGAGTGGGGATATTATTATGAGTTTGATTTAATCTTATGTATGTATCCTCCTGTACATGGGTATTTAAGTATATTTGTTGAATAAGAATTGTTTGTGTACATTTCAAATGAATGCTCTCCCAATTTTATGTATTCACTGCTCAAATATGATATGTTATTTCGAAATTTGATGTTGCATCTCTCACCAAATGCAAATGTATACCCAGTATATGTATTCTCTACTCAAGATTGCTAAGCCTCTTTCATTCTGTTAAAAATGCTTGTTTTTGTATGGCAAGTGTGTTTTTTCGGTACCCCCTTTCCCTCCAGATCCCAAACTGTACACGCTGTTACTCGCGAACATTGTCTTTGTGTGAGCAAGAATGTATGTTATGATTCGTTACATGATTACATGATCTGCTATATTTTCTAATGACAAGACATACTGTAACCTCAGATTTTTTGGAAAATGTCTCATGTGCACAGATAACCATGTATGTTAAAGTCAAGTAATTGTTTTGTTTCTGGGGCAGTTGATACCATTTGGGCTATTGTAAAGCACATTCCTGTTTTGAAACGTTTGCTGCCTTTTCAATGGCAAATTAGCTTCACTGCAGTTACCCAGAGAGCCATATCACTGGACTAACAAGTTCATCTTTCTGTAGCATACAGTGGGATTTAGATACCTTAAGTGTAAAGTTTTATATGCCATAAACATGAATAGAGGCAATATATATATTCTCACTAGTTCATTTCTATTCTTTCTTTACTGTTTGACTCAAAGTAATTTGCCACAATTGCTTTTGTGGTGAAAATATAGAATCTTTATTTTTGTACTGTTAAAAAGTTAACTGCACCGGTCTGAAGTATAATGATTTGTCAATCTCCCTACCAGTTTTGCTGTGTACCCTGCTTCAATTAAAATCTAAACTCAAAGATTAAGTATGAATTAACTTCTTTAAGATGTGCCATGGTTATATTATCCTGTTATATGAAATGAATGACATTTCAGATATGGAATAACAAATGATGCATGTACGTGAACAGCAAATGTTATAACTTGTTTTCTGCTTAAAAAAAACATAAGTGCAATGTGTTTGCTGCTGTCATTAATTTAGTCCATTAGTGAAATGCATGCTCCATCCCCTCGCTTATGCAGTAAAACACATTAGCAAACAAAGTTGTGGAAGTCGGTCGACTTGTGGCCTAGTCCTTGATGACTGTTGCCATCAAGCCCCAGATGGTCATACTATGAAAGAGCAATTGTTTGTGCTAAACGGTCCCCTATTCCCTACATAACACACTACATTTGACCACAGCCCAGGGAAATTTGGTAAAAAGTAGTGCACTAAAAAGTGGATAGGGCCCATTTGGGCTTCACACGTGACGTCAACCCTTTAAAGCCTTCCAGTAATTACACATCAGATGACCTGCTTTAAATTGACGATCAGAATGGGGGCGCTAAATGGACATTTTAAAAGTTGGAGACAGGAAGCCAAGAGGATTTTCTGCATGTGCTGTCGGCGGGGGAATTGCTGGCATGGCTTTGCTGCACTTGCACTACGCTAATAGACAGTGGATCCCATGCCAAAAGCACATTTGGCATCAATAACAAATGAGTAATTATTCCATAATGACCCCAAAGGTGTTCCTTAATTGAGTAGTGAGTGTAGGCAAGTGATGCCAGAAGTAATAAAAGCAATATTAGAGGAAACCTCTTAAGAGGAATTGTAAGTAAAGATGAGCCTGCATTTATGTTGTCAGTGCCCCTGAGGTAGCTGACCATAGATTAAAGATGTAACTTGCTGAATGAGAGCCATTTACAGTGAGGTGAATAGGTAAACTGCTTGAAAAGTTGTCTGACATCGGTCTGATTCAAATTCAATGAACAGAAATGCCTTGTGAGCAGTGGCATTCCTAGCTTGTATAGCTCCCTGGGCAAGCCATTTTTAACTAATAAATATCAAAAAGTAATAAAGACCTAAACGAATTGTGATATTAATCCAAATAAAAATAGATTTTAAATTTCACACCATTACCCGAATAAAAGTAAACTGCACAAAGCCTAGACAGCTCCGGGGCGGGTTGCTCCAAAATCTTTCAGGAATGCCCCTGAATTTGCAGTGAAATACATTATACGAGTCTGACACCCTAAGTACATTTGTTGTACAATTAAATATAGTGAGGAGAAGTATTTGATACACTTCTGATTTTGCAGGTTTACCTACTTATAAAGCATGTAGAGGTCTGTAATTTTTATTATAGATACACTTCAACTGTGAGAGAGAATATAAAACAAAAATCCAGAAAATCACATTGTATGACTTTTAAATAGATATTTGGCATTTTATTGCATGACAAGTATGTGATACATCAGAAAAGCAGAACCTCCAGATCCTTCAGGTTTCGGGGCTGTCGCTGGGCAATACGGACTTTTAGCTTCCTCCAAAGATGTTCTGTTGGGTTCAGGTCTGGAGACTGGCTAGGCCACTCCAGGACCTTGAGATGCTTCTTACAGAGCCACTCCTTAGTTGTCCTGGCTGTGTGTTTAGGGTTGTTGTCATGCTGGAAGACCCAGCCACGACCCATCTTCAATGCTCTTACTGAGGGAAGGAGGTTGTTGGCCAAGATCTCGCGATACATGGCCTCATCCATCCTCCCCTCAATACGGGGGCAGTCGTCCTGTCCCCTTTGCAGAAAAGCATCCCCAAAGAAGGAGGTTTCTACCTCCATGCTTCACGGTTGGGATGGTGTTCTTGGGGTTATACTCATCCTTCTTCCTCCAAACACGGTGAGTGGAGTTTAGACCAAAAAGCTATATTTTTGTCATCAGACCACATGACCTTCTCCCATTCCTCCTCTGGATCATCCAGATGGCTTGGTTTGAGCATGGAGACATTGCGTGCGCTGCAGGAATTTAGTCCATGATGGCGTAGTGTGTTACTAATGGTTTTCTTTGAGACTGGTCCCAGCTCTCTTCAGGTCATTGACCAGGTCCTGCCGTGTAGTTTTGGGCTGATCCCTCACCTTCCTCATGATCATTGATGCCCTACGAGGTGAGATCTTGCATGGAGCCCCAGACCGAGGGAGATTGACTGATGGAGATTGACAGTTGAAGTGTACCTATGGTAAAAATTACAGACCTCTACATGCTTTGTAAGTAGGAAAACCTGCAAAATAAGCAGTGTATCAAATACTTGTTCTCCCCACTGTACATGTCATGCACAATTTATCAAACTTTCTGTATAGGAACCAAATTAACCATGCAACCTACTTATTCTATGTATAAGACACCCCAATGGTCAATATATCACAAAAGATGCCAAATATTAGCATAATATAGATGTGTTTTAAATTAGCTAACAGCATTGCAAATTCCCCTCACTGTGCTCAGGACTTAGTCACTCCAATCACAGAAAACATTTATAATGTCACCTCAATGAAAGTTAAGCAAATCAATATTCTGCTCCTTGTAATCGTTTGTAATCGTTTTGCTGCAGTCTACACACATTAACACGTTAGTCTATGTTGCTACACTGTTACACATAAGCTGACAATATTCAGTTTTCTGTCCAACTGTGACATTGAAGCATGGTGAGGTAGGACACAAGCACAGGGAGAACGAAGGACATTTAATAAAGTCACTAAAACGTTACAAATCCAAAACACGAGGAAGCTGAACTTAAATAGGGTCCTTGATGAGGGAAAACAGGTATCTCTCACAGAACGTGATACCAACTAGCTTACATAACACTGGATATAATTTCAGCTTCACCATCAAGCTAGCGTATTTCATTACATGAATTATACAGTATACTCATTAATTGACCCACAGTCCCACACCGGGACATGATATAATTTACTTCACATGCAAATGCGCAACAGAAAACCGATCACCATTCTGAATTTTTTTGTGTGGGCGCCTCACGCTGCCCTTGGATGCTGCCCATGTCACCCATACAGTGGATATAAAAAGTTTACACACCCCTGTTTAAATGCCAGGTTTTTGTTATGTGAAAAATGAGACAAAGAAAAATAATGTCACAACATTTTCCACCTTTAATATGACTTATAATTTGAACAATTCAATTGAAAAACAAACAGAAGTCTTTGAGGGGGAAAGAAATCACAATATCCTGGTTGCATAAGTGTGCACACACTTAAACTAATACTTCGTTGAATCACCTTTTGATTATATTACAGCATTCAGTCTTTTTGGGTATGAGTCAGGATGGCACATCTTGATGTGGCAATATTTGCCCACTCTTATTTGTAAAAGCACTCCAAATCTGTCAGATTGCGAGGACATCTCCTCTACACAGCCCTCTTCAGATCACCCCACAGATGCTCAGTTGGATTCGGGTCTGGGCTCTGGCTGGGCCATTCCAAAACGTTAATCTTCCTCTGGTTAAGCCATGCTTTTGTAGATTTGTATGTGTGCTTTGAGTACATTTAAATCCGTTGCAAACTCTAAAAGAATTTAACCAGTCATGACAGGTTAATAAGACCTATATCCGTGCACTTGAGGGGTTATGCAACTATTTCCATGCAATTTAATGTTGTTCCACTCATAAAATAAATGCACAAATTATGTTTTCCAAACAACTAGGTGAAGAGCAAAACTAACACAACAATATACTCTGGACAGGCACATCACAAAGTGGAGTTGTTTGGCCACAATGTCAAACGTGTTTGAGTAGTATGAACCTGCCTTGCAATAGAGGAACCCAATACAGAAATGTATGGTGGTGAGATTATGTGGGCTGATGTCGCTTTCTTTCCTCAAGGCCTTGCCAGTCTGCTATAACTTTTGAATAAAGACCTAGAAACATGATCATTCAAATCACTCATGGAATCGCTCAAATCGCGCAGCTGAAGCATGTCTGTAAGAAAGTGTGCAAACACTCACCCCTGTCAATGTAATGCATTGAATGGCAATTACAAGACATGCTAACATGAAGCTAGGCATTTGTGCCGGAGGGAATTGGATTTCTTTTTATAATTATAGACTACAAATTAGTGCAATTTTTTTATTATTTTCTGAATTGCTGCATGTAACTTTCTGATACCAGTATCTTGGTTTCATCAAACCATTTCCAAGATAGCAGCTGAGTCACTCATACTGGTAATTTTTAATTAATAGCTTGTTTCCTTCCTCCAAATACATGTCAGTTTCATCCAGAACTCATATTGTTGATTAGTACTACCTTTCTCCACTCCCAGCCATTGAACTCTATAGCTCATTTAAAGTAATTGTTGGCCTCTGTGGGTTCTCACAATTCTCCTTGTTTGTGAGCTGAAATCTGAGGGACAGCCTTTTCTTGGCAGGTCTTTGGGTGGTGTGATACAACTTCTGCTTCCAGAGTATTAATTAGATTCAACTTTATTTTCATTGAACAGTACAAGTACAATACAATAAAATGCAATAAGCATCTAACCAGAGTGCAAATAGAGGGAAGAAAATGTACAAGTATTTACAAGTATTAAGTACATGTATATTACAAGTGGAATGCGTAGATGTGCAATGAAGGCAAATTCAGAACAAATGGCAATACTAAAAGTGCAATTAAGGCAAGTAGAGGAAGGGTGCAAGCAAGCAAGTTTATTTATATAGCTCCATTTAAGCATTTCAGTGTGCTTTAAGGTGAAAATAGAAACAATGCAATAGAATCAAAACAGTTTACACTGAGGTTATTCCTCTGATAGCACCAGTACTTGCATTACAATTGGTAAAATATAGCAGGATAAACATTTTATAACAAAATATATCAAGAATAGAAATATAAAATACATAATAATAATAAAACATAGAATAATAAAATAGAAATAGAATATAAAACAAAGGAAGCTAGAAAAGCTATAAGACTAAACAGTGCTGTTATAAAAAAAGCCTCACAGTGGGGTTCAGTTTAAGAGCACAGTCATAGGCACATGAAAAGATAAATGTTTTTAGCCTGGATTTAAAAATTGACACATTTGGTGAACGTCTAAGATCTTCTGGGAGTTTATTCCAGTTGTCTACAGCATAACTGCTAAATGCAGCTTCTCCATGTTTAGTTTGGACTCTGGGCTCTACAAGCTAACCTGAGTTCATGGATCTAAGAGCCCTGCTTGGTTTATATTCTTCCTAAACCATTCAGAGATTTATTAACTCGATGCACCACTTTAAAGTCTAATTTGTAACTGACTGGAAGCCAATGCAAAGATTTAAGAACTGGAGTGATGTGCTCTGTCCTCTTGGTCCTGGTCAACATTCTAGCAGCTGCATTCTGAATGAGCTGCAGCTGTTTTACAGTCTTTTTAGTGGTGGAAAGTTTACAAGTATTATGTATAAGTAGCGTTTCCACCGCAGGAACTAGGTACCTTTCCAGGAACTCGCTGCGTTGCCACTGTCGGCACCAGGGTCTAGAATCAGGAACGAAGAACTACATTTTACCCCCGAAACAGTCCCTGCTCGGGAGGTAGGACTTTTCCAGAGTACCAGACATTTTGGGGTGAGGCTTGCGGTGCTTTGCTGTGCTTGCGGTGCTTGCACCACTGAACATTTCTGATTGATCGAGTAGTTGTGGAGATTGATCGCAAAAGTTTTCAACCGCCATTTTTTTATTTGTCTGCAGACGTTTTCAGTGTAGTAAAGGGGTTGATTGTGCTTACAAACAGAATAACTTTTTTATTGGGAAGAAATCGAACAAAAGATGGACAGACAACAAAGTCCAGGCCTTATTGTGTTAATGCTGAGGACCGAATAATAAGGTGTTCGCAAAAATACCCAGCAAGTTAAGTAAGCTGAACATTTTTCAGATCGGGAAACAGTGCCGGGAGAAGCTTAAAAAATGAAATTAAGATTACAAGAAGATCGAGGAACACAATAACACGCGGCTCTGTGTGCCATATCTTGCCTCATGATGTACTTCAGTCCTGTACGTGTTTCTAGCCCATTGGCCTCTACAGTGGATGGCAGTGTCCTTCAGGTTATGCAGAACACAACATGCTATCACCGTGGATTTGACCGTGTGTATGTTGCAGTCATTTCATTTTAACAAGCACCTCCATCTGCCCTTCAGTCTGCCAAAAGCGGTCTCAACATTTGCAGAGATTGTGTACAGTGGCCCAATAGCAATCCTTTTTTGAATGGTTACACAACAGCAGTGTCATGTCTCCCCAGTTATGGTTGCAATCAAGGGCACAGGTACAGGAACATGTCCTTAGACATATGGAAATTCTTTATCAACTGGGCCTCTGTGATAGTTGGAACCACGGTTTCCCACCACTCCGTTGTTATGTTGTGTACCCAAACGGTTAGAGAAACAGTTCTGCAGTACTCACATATCTGAAAGACACACGAAATTGTGCCAGTAATAAGTCGACGTAATAATGAGTCCAATTGTGATTAACTTAAAAGTATATAGCTTACTAAAAACTTGTACCATTCTTGAGTCATCTCAAGGTCAATCTCTCTGATATCTCATAAAATCAGGTTCACTATTTGTATTGCAACTCGTCTAACATTTTGGGCATTTTGAATTTGATTTGCAACTACGGCTTGTCTCTTTTCCACCATTGACTTAATAACCACATTTGTAAACCAATAAATCATGATCAACACAACTTTAATCTCCATGGTTGCGCTGATGTTGCAGTGTCTCATAAATAAAGATGCCTGTCTGTCGCTTTATGAGAGTATATGTCAGCAGACTAATATGTCTAATCTTCACGGGTCTCTAAGCCCTGAAAATGTTTATTATCAGGCTTTGCAAGGCATTGTCAGAGTATTACAAGGGAGTAGTACAACAAGGTCCCCGAGATGTGGGGGGGTACGGTAAGTGATGTGTCACAGAGTTCAGCAGGGTTACAATGGATGGGAAGAATCTGTTCCTGGTGCGGGACCCAAGAGACCTCTGCCGCCTGTCTAATGGTAGGAAGGCAAACAGTTTGCAGCATGGCTGTGAAGGGTCCCTGATGATTCCGCATGCCCTGCGCAGTCACCGTTTGTGCTGGAGGTCTGCGATGGGGACCGGTGATGTTCTGGGCGGTTTTCACCACCCATTGCCGGGCCTCCGGTTGGCTATGAAGCTGCTGCTAAACCACACTATGGCGCAGTTTGTCAAAATGCTCTCGATTGTGCAGCTGTAAAAGTCCACAGATCTTGGAGGGCAGGCGGGCTTTCTTCAGCCTCCTGAAAGGTTGCTGTCAGCGCACCAAGTCACCAGGCGCATTACTTCTTCCCTGTAGGCTGACTCGTCATTTTCACTCATCAGGCCCACTACTTATGCTACTTGATGATGGTGTTGAAACAGTGTACAGGAATGCAGTTGTGGGTATGGAGGGAGTACAGGAGAGGGATCAGCACACAGCCTTGTAGTACACCATTGTTCAGGGTCAGGGTGGAGGAAGTGAAGTTGTCAAACATGACAGACTGGGGTCTGTTGGTTAGGAAGTCCAGAGTCCAATTACAGAGAGCGATGCTGATCCCCAAGTCACCCAGGTCATGGAGTTTGTTGACCAGCCTAGAGGGATGACAGAGTTGAAAACTGAGCTGAAGTCTATTAATAGCATTCTCACATAGGCATTGGTTTTGTCCAGGTGGGTCAGGGCAGAGCGTAGAGCCATGGAGATGGTGTCCTCTGTAGACTTAATCGAACGGAAGGCAAACTGGTAGGGATCCAGCGATGGGCAATACTTAGAGGAAATGTTAGTTCTTTACGATATACAGAGCTGTGTTGTAAAAGCACTTTGTGACAACTGTTGATGTAAAAAAATATATATATATTGTTTGAAAAAAAATTGCTTAAATCTCAAGTTTAACAGCATTTTCACTTTCCAGTTGACTACAACAGTGGACAGAGTTGTTGATAAAAAAAATAAACTATTTCACTTTCCCCTTAAAAACATACTACCGCATGTGTAGTCACATGAATCCGCCCCGTCCAGTCAGCCACTTGGAAGCAACATGAAGGAGAACTCAAACACCAAGAAAACTGAACAACTTGTACCAAAGAAAAACATCGATTGGACACATTTTGGCTTCAGTAAAGATACATCTAACAAAATGAAGTCAAACTTACATGGAAAAACTGTTAAAGCGACCAAAGGTAATACCGCCCATCTGTTGCCACACTTGGCACGTTACCGAACATGAACAGTGCATGACCCAAAAAGAGAGACTCACGGTAATAAGATTTCAATCAAATTAATTTTATAAAGCCCTTTTGACATCAGAAGTTGTCACAAAGTGCTTTTACAAAACACCCTGGCTTAAACGCACACTAAGAAGGCAGAAATATAGGAAGAGAGGAACCAGGCTCAGAGGGGTGACCAGTCATCTTCTGGCTGTTCTGGGTGAACATATTAAGTCCAATTTGTAATAATTCATAAATGCATGTGGGTTGAGTCCAGTATCTATTGAAACCTAGTCCAGATCGGAAGCATGACCAGAGAGATGGACAAGGACGGGGACAGCCGGGGGGAGGGGGGAAGTGGATCAGCAATGTGGCAGCTGAAATCTTCAGGTATCGTCTTGATCTGCAACACAACCAGGAGGACTTTGGACAGGGAGAGCAACGAATGAAGCCTGGTACTCCGCAGGTGTAGGCCAAGACCTCATGTCCTCCTGTGTTTAAAACGGCAGGAGACAGGGATAATTTTGGAAATGCATTCCTTAGATCTACAAGGATTCATAGTAGAGAAGGAGAACTGAACCTATTCCCCCAAAACAATAATATAGCAGTGTAAGACTTTGGAGCTAAGAAAGGGGAGTCCAGTGGCACTGCAGCTCTATCCGGGGCAGTCCCCGGACTGGGCCCAACAGGCAGGAAATCAATCAACCCACATTGCCAAGCATCAACCAATAGGACACCCACAAACCGCAACCACCCTGAATGAGGGCTGACTATTGCCAGCAGAGTACAGCCCAATTGCACAAGTGCGCAACAGAGAGACAACAACAAGCCCCACAAATGGCATTAGAAGGAGGGCATCCCAATGGCGATGAGAGCCCACCTTGCAAGACAGCAAGGGTGGACATTATCAGGCCTTTCTGGTCACCTTTACGCCCCTGGGCCAGACCAAAAATGATAATTCTAGTTAGGATTCTAGCAGCTGTGTGCAGTACTTATTGAAGTTTGTTTATTGATCTATCAGGGTAACGTGAAAAAAGAGCATTGCATTAATCTAATCTTTAAGTAACAAAAGCATGGATTCATTTTTCTGCATCAGTTTTTGATAGAAAGATTCAGATTTTTGCTATGTTTTAAGATAAGAAACTCTTGACATATATTTTATATGTTCATCAAAGTAGAGGTCAGTGTCAAGGGTAACTGATATTTCTTACCAATTTTTGGGATACAACCATGCAGCCGTCGATGTTCACAGTGAGATCTGCCTACAAACACTTTGTTTCATGGGTCCAAAAACGAGCATTTCTGTTTATCTTGAGTGTAAAAGCAAGAAGTTATCTATCCTCCACTTCCTAATATCTGAAACACATTCTTCCAAAGAAGCTAATTTTGTGGCTTCTTCATGATTCATCGAAATATATAACTGTGTCATCAGCATAACAGTGAAAATTGACATATTGATTACGGATTACATCACCAAGAGGCAGCATATACAGTGAGAACAATAACAGGTCCAGAACCGTGCCTTGAGGAACACCAAAACATACTTGTGATTTGTCAGCGGATATAACATCCACACTTACAAACTGATATATTTTAGATAAATAAGATTTAAACAAGGCTGGAACATGTCCACGTTGCCCAATATGGGTTTCCAGTCTCTCTGAGGGAAGGGAGTGATCAATACTGTCAAAAGCAAGACTAAGATCAAGAAGCAACAGGATGGATACGGAAGCTTTGTCTGAGGCCATTAGGTCATTTGTCGTCTCTCATAGTACTGAGAGTGCAGTCTCAGTACAATGATGGGGTCTGAAACCAGACTGGAGTATTTCATAGATGCTAATTGTCTTCAGGAAGGCATTCAGTTGTTGGGAAATACATTTTTTAGAGGAATGGGAGGTTCGATATTGGCCTATAGTTAACGGTGGAGGAAGGTTAAATCTAAATACGGTTGCTATTGTTAGCACTTCCTTGTTTAACTTTCTTTCAGCCTGGAAAAAGTCACAGTCACATTAGGCAAAAATGTACTAACTACTTTGGCTATGCTATTGACAGACCCCACTATGCTAGTAGTATCCTTCACCCTATCTCATGGGGAGGCTATAGGAGTGATACTCCTGTCAATGTTTCTTGATAAAAGAAGAGCACCAATCCAGCTAGGATGGAGTCCATCGCTCCTCAGAAGATCATACGTGTCGCAAAAAGAGAGCTAGTTATCTGCTAACCCTACCTCCTGTGACGGGCAGAACGTTTTCTGCCAGTGATTGAGTTGCGCAAGTCTGCTGTAGAGCTCGTCACTACCACTAGCTGGGAATGGGCCAGAGACAATTATTCAATGCGGACACATCTTTCTAGCTAGTTTACACGCTGATGCTATGTTCTGCTTTGTAACCTCTAACTGTTTCATCCTAAGGTCGTTGGTGCCAACGTGAAAAACAATATCTCTGTACTCTCTATACTTGCCAGTTTTAGACATCGCTAGGACCTAACCCCAGATTTGTGGCTACGTCGGTGGCTCTGCCTCACAGTAAACAGTGTACGATCGCTGGCTGATTCTTTAGTCTAATACTGTGGGTAATGGAATTGGCGCTGACTAAAGTATTGAGTCAGTGGCCCGGCATTTTCTACCAGGCCACCGGTACAAACATGTTTTTGGGGGGTAGGAGTCTATTAGCATGGCACATCTTGACGTGGCAATATTTTCCCACTCTTCTTTGCAAAAGCGCTCCAAATCTGTCAGATTGTGAGGACATCTCCTGTGCACAGCCCTCTTCAGATCACCCCACAAATGTTCAATTGGATTCTGTTCTGGGTTCTAGCTGGGCCATTCTAAAACGTTAATCTTCTTCTGGTGAAGCCATGCTTTTGTGGATTTGGATGTGTTTTGGGTTGTTGTGCTGAAAGGTAAACTTCAGCTTTCTAATGGATGCCTGAAGGTTTTGTGCCATTATTGCCTGGTATTTGGAACAGTTCAAAATTCTCTCCACCCTGATTAAGGCCCCAGTTCCAGCTGAAGAAAAACAGCCCCAAAGCATGATACTGCCACCACAATGCTTCACTGTGTGCATGGTGTTCTTTGGGTTATGTGCAGTGTTGTTTTTGCACCAAACATACCTTTTGGATTTATGGCCAAAATGTTTAACCTTGATTTCATCAGCCCATTACACATTTTCCAACGTGCTTTTGGGGGACTTGATGTTTGTTTTTCAACTTCAGCCGGGCTTGTTTTTCAACTTCAACGTGCTTTTGGGGGACTTGATGTTTGTTTTTCAACTTCAGCCGGGCTTGGATGGCTTCCGTCTTGCCACCCTACCCCATAGCCCATTCATATGAAGAATACGGGAGATAGTTGTCACATGTAGCACACAGCCAGTACTTGCCTGAAATTCCTGCAACTCCTTCAATGTTGCTCTAGACCCCTTGGAAGCCACCCTGACCAGTTTTCTTTCCATCTTTTCATCCATTTTGGAGGGATGTCCAGTTCTTGGTAATGTCTCTATTGTGCCATATTTTCTCCACTTGATGATGACGGTTTTCATTGTGTTCCATGGTATATCTAATGCTTTGGAAAATCTTTTGTACCCTTCTCCTGACTGATATCTTTCAACAATGAGATCCCTCTGATGCTTTGGAAGGTCTCTGCGGACCATGGCATTTGCTCTGAGATGCAACTAAGAAAATGTCAGGAAAAGGAAAAAAGGAACAGCTGAACTTTATTTGTGATTAATCAGTCACTTTAAATGATGGCAGGTGTGTAATGACTCCTATTTAACATGAGTTTGAATGTGATTGGTCAATTCTGAACACAGCCACATCACGAGTTATAAGTGGGTATGCATACGTACGCAACTAGGTTATTGTAAGATTTAAATTTTTCTCCCTCGAAAATGTCAGTTTGTTTTTCAATTGAATTGGTCACATTATAGGGCACATTAGTCTGTTAGACTAGATAAAGCATAGAAAACATACATTTAGGACATGGAAATTAGTATTAAATGTTACATTTAGTATGACCAGTAGGCGCTATTTGTAAACATGAATATGTTAAAATGGACTAGTGGTTTGGATGTTTATGTTGGATGGGCATTTAGGCCAAAGCCTCTGACATCAAAGGTTAAGAGTTCAAATCCATAGTGACAGAGAGAATATAAGGATTTTATGTTTTTTACAGCCTTTCCATAAACCGTCATTCTGAATGCACTCCTAATCATAATACAGAACCCCTTACATTAAAACGAATACTGCAGTACACAACCCTAACCTTAAATTTATAAATTTGTGTTTGATGTTGTATCATCACCGTTTATTGTCATTTATTCCGTACTAGTTCCATTTCTGATCTTCATTGGCTGGTTCCTTTCATACTGCACCACTACATGCAGATCATAGATTGACTCACCGAAAAATAACCGTACCCATTAAAAAGCATTTAATGGGTAGTAGTTCCATTTCTGATCTTCCTTGGCTGGTTCCTTTCATACTGCACAACTACATGCAGATCATAGATTGACTCACCGAAAAATAACTGTACCCATTAAAAAACATTTAATGGGTAGTCTACAGTTATAAAAACGTTCTAAAATAATAATTAAGGTCTATCATTCCAAAATATGGAATTCATAATTTGGAGCATGTCTCAAAAATAAATTCTCAATAGTACAAATAGGAAAACATATTTGGGTTAGACCGTTCTTTACTGGTCAGAAGTGGTGTCGTTAGCTCTGGGCGTCCGGGCCCCGAATCTCAAATTGACCCCAACATTTTTTTTGCCTCTGAGCATTATAATAATGTTTGCGTGTATGCCGCCAGAATGCGCTTCTAAATTCTGGGCTGAGCCCAGAATGTATTGTAATCCTAGCAACGCCTCTGCTGGTCACTACTAACAAACAGCCTTTCCGGATAAGCTGCAGTAGAGATGAGTGTTTCTTTGTGATAGAGCTATGCACGGAAAATTGCCAAGCCAAGACCGAGAATATAGGAATCTGTTATATATTTTAGTGAATTCTAGGGGATCCTGTCTGAATATAGATTTGCGGTTTGTTTAGCTAGAACACTTTGTACCCCAGCCATAGTGTTCATAGTGTTGACAGTTTAAATTGCCCTTACATGTGTGTTTTAATGAGATGTTTTGAACGCATGCCTATTCCCAATCCCAAACGAAATTCTCACATTTTTAAAGGCAAATCTCGATTCCCCAATTCATCCTATGCTCCAAGTAGCTGACCGAGCCATTGGATATGATTTAAAGTTGCAGCCAAATTTCCTAACAAAATTAGATCGAGGCCACAAAACGTTCTTGAGAAGTCGCAGAGCTGTTTGAGTTTCCAGAATGGTCAACGGATAAGTGTCCGGAAACCTTTTCCAAATAGGTATGCATTTTCAAAGATGCACATTTCAGTCCGAACCTTAAGCTTAATGCAAATATTTGGTTGTAAATGTCATTAGGTTATGAGTTGTGTAATGTGTGTAGCTTAGGTCACTTCCTCATTTTAAATTATGTAAATATTAGTTTTAGTTTAATTGGCTCTATGTTTATTTATAGTGTGGTTAAAAGTTATTCAAGTTTATCCAGCGAAAAAAACTATGTCTTGCCACCTCTACAGTTGCTAAGGATCGTCAGTCGATATCTGATCAGTTGTCTGTCTACTTTTGTTCTGGAGGTGCGAAAGAAAGCGGCGAAGACACGCAGCCCACGGGTATATCGCATTGAGCTATCATACAAAGGTTTTCGTTACAAAGTTTAATAATAAACAACAGGAAACATTTAATATATGCATTATTTCGTGGAAACCATAAAGGTTGCTACCTTGGTTGGGAATTAATCTTTTAGCTATATATTCACATATATTCCGGGGCGCATAATCTGTTGCATGGTAATGTTAATCATCCAACTAATGTAGTTAGCATAATGTTTCAAGTGTGTGTGTTTATTTTTTTTCTTAGCCTAAGCATCCATACATTTAAACTATTCGAGCAGCCAATATCATTCATACACACACTATATATGAGCCTTCTACTCCGGTCTCCAACAATTCATTATTTGTGTAAAAATAATTCCGATTTAAGCAAACGTGAAATTTTAAAGTTACCTAAAGCATTTCTACATAATTGGTGCCAGTAGTTGAATGCTCCTTGAACATATCCTTGAAGTTCCTAATTTAATTTGAACTCCGCACTAATTTAAGCACGTGATTGGTCTTCAAACCTTATTGTTTGTGTTGTATTTAGAGGTGTGACACAAAAGCTGGGGGATAACTTAAGTGACCAGGGAGCTTATTGTGCACTCGTTTCTCGTGTGTAGCAGACACCGTCTTTTATTCAGACAGCAACCTAAAGTGCATTTGATATGATAAACTCCAAAGCGATGAGAACCAGCATGCATTATCCATTCACATTAACACCACAATGAAGCGAAACGCGAGACCCGACAAGATGCTTTCTTATTGGATTATTAAGACTGCGCACATACCCCTCATGTCTATGGGTTAATGTTGGATGAATTAGTGCATTCTTGTACGCATTCAGTACATTCATATGTATTAATTATTGGTTATTTTGGAACAAATTGTTTTAAAGCCTCAAAGTGCCATTTGGGTACATACCCATAACCTTTTCTGTGATATCCTAATTTCTGTTTGCTTTCTGTTTCCTTTAGCCCTTTCGTTCTTTTCAAACCCTCGCCTTCAGCTGGTCTAAGTGGGCAAAATCTGAAGAAACCTCCATTTTCATCCCCTATTCTTTATCTTTCAAATAATCAGCCTTGTGCCAAAAGTGTCCCACTTGTTTTTACGCGTGCCAGTCACCTGCCGTCTCTTAGCCCTCCTCATACGCTACCCCGCGTTAAAAGAAGCTTACCATTCTCTTCCAAATTCTTTTGACTTTCAACAGTCTGTTTCCCCAAATACATTCAGATTGGGTACATATTGAGCTCCCATTGTCTCTCAAGGGCTGTACTAAGCTAATTAAATTGTATCCTAACAAATAAAAAAACATCTATCCCGGCCTCACTCCCATTAAATTATCCCATGGCTTTCCAGCCAAACTCCCCCATTTTTACCCTCTGAAAAAAATCCACTTTTCATTGAGTCAAATCAATTGAAAAACATTTGCAAATCTCTATTATTCGTGGATTTCTGTCTCCTTTCTCATTTTACAAAGGCCACTGGAGCAGCTTGCTGCTTTGTGCAATTGAACCGCTCGGGGAAGAGGGAAGCTATGAATGCTAAATAAATTACGCATTGGGGTACCTCTTTATCTCACAGTGTAGCCTACTACAATTGTTTGCGCAATACTAATAAGAAATCTTTTTATTGTTTATTTGTTACTAATGATTGCTACTAACGTTAGCAATTTAACAGTATCATGTAGTTATAAGTAACTGTATCACCATCGTTTAGAATATCAAAATATACTCAGGTTATCTGTATTCACAATCACAAACGCATTCATATATATGTAGTGTAATGTTTTAGTATACAGGCCTAAGTCATGGGTCATGTTGCTGGACCCTCACTTGTATGTGTCCATAGATCCCATCTGTGGCCAGAGAAGTTATGTACCAACCTTTGTGGAAATTTAAGCAACCAAATTATCCACTTTAAACTTGAAAATAGGCCGTTCGGTATATTGATAAATCTTTGTTAACTTCTCTGAAAAACTTTATTTACATAAAATGCGTGTGTCCATAACATGTTTCAGTTTTTCCTATTGTAATTTTGCAATACTCGAATACAGTGTCACGCAGTGTATAATCGTTGTTTGTTTGTCCAATGAAATTCCCTATTCATATTTCATTAATCGTAACTGCACATATTTTTACTTGATATAGTAATATTTGATAGAGTTATCTTCGTTGCAAATGTATGTTATTAATGTCCAATAATTATTGTATAAACTAGACTACAATTTACTGAATACACGTCTATGTAATTCTTACTGGCTATTCATGAGGTCTAAGATGACAACGCTGCAACAGCCTGTAGACATTGCTATTCCATCCGTTTTCACTGCCCATTATAGGCTATTCAGGTGGCAATACATTTTGAACCGCAATAAATATAAATCAATTTCAATGTGCGCTAATCCTTTTGAAGAGGGATGAAAAAATCCTGAGAAAAAATCCAATAGGGGGAACCCCCTTAAAAGCAGCTGTTGAGCTATAATCTGTTTTCGTGCCCTGTCACTCACCTTCGATTTCCCTCGTCACTGCGTCGCATGCAGCCGTCTCACTTTAAGCGCCATTCTTCATTTTCATCTCATTTTCTTCTCGTCCCGCGCTTGTAAGACCCCAACCTGGTCCAGATTTTCAGAGCATCCCCTTGTAGATATCAAAATAAAAGACGAGTGCATGGATGTCAAACTGCTTTCAAAACACCATGAAAGATTGATTTGGAGCACTTTCTATTCAGCTGACATTATTGCGAAAATAGCTGAATAGTTGAACCGGCGAGCTTGGATGGAATAAAGATGTTCTCTCTGCTGGAAAGAGGGAACACTGCCCATTTACTCCCAGTCCATCAACTCTGAAAAAGAGGAAAAGAAAGAGCCCTAGCTGTTCAAAGAGAGTCCGATACATCTCCAAACACTGTCACATTTCGTAAGGCTTTACACAGTTCTTGTGGCTTTATATTAACACCCGTACATATTTTAGATCGGGGTGCAGTTTCTAAAGCGTGCATTGCAACGCTGACTTTGCCTTTTCACTGCATTTTCTGAAATACATTTCTTATTCAACAGTCTATATATGAAATATACACATATCAGTGTTATTACTGTATGGCAGTGCTGGGTGGAAAGATACTATTTATTATATTGTTGTAAACTGTTATATTGTTGTAAAACTGTACAATGAGTGTGCTAAATTACTACAATATACCCACTAGTTTTCGTGGTGCATTGAGGAAATACACACAGCACATTTTTCAGATCACCTGGCGACTAATTTAGCAATAACATTTTCATATTCATTTGTGTCCTAGGTCGAGTCTATCTGTAAGTTGTGTGGTATAATTAACATATTATGCCTGTATTTAGATAGCAGTCTTCTTTAGAGTAAGATACTTAAACTTTAGGTATAATATTAAACTGAAGGAAGTTATGTAGCGACAAAGGCTACAGACCTACAGCAGAGGCTCAAACATCTATAGGTTTGTAGTCGTAGTTGAATTGGGTATGTACCCAGCCTAAACATTTATTCTATTAGCTTAATGATTTCAAGCCCAATAATTACCACTCAGACTTAGAACAGCTGAATAGCGTGTAATCACGCTAAACTATGCTTTTCTTTAGTTGAATTTCTGGGGCTTTCCCCCTACCATGAGCGTTTTGGTGCCTGCCACTGACGCCGCGCAAGGTGCGGGAGGGCGCTTGGAAATGCGTGGTTGGTGCGCAAGTGGTGAGTCAGACAAGGTGGTTGTCGCACCAGCAAGCACTCCCGTTTACAGCCCCCCTCCCCGGACACCCACCTATCTCCCTCCCTCAATGCAGTCATTGCTCCCTCCCATGTCCCCCAGAGGATTGGCCACTCAATAAAGAGCTTGGCTTTTTCTGGTAGAACAAGGCTCCACAATATAAGGGGAGGGTCATTAATAACATATTAGAGGGGGTCACTTCAGCAGCATATAAAGACTACCCATGCTTTGAAAAGGAAACATTTAAAAACTTCAACCAGCACCGGAGGACGTAAAGGGCGACGTAAAGGGCCTATTTAAAAGAAAAACTCCGAAATTCTCGTACATGTAAAAAAAATATTTTATATTTTATTTTTTTAATATTGAAAAAGGGAAGTGCCAATCTGAAATTGGTTACAGTTTAGCCTACTTGTATTTCGGCTTGTTATTTGTTTTATAAACCTCACACACTTAAGGCACCATGGGTTCCGTGTTGCCCGCTGAAGCGTTGGTGCTGAAATCTGGATTCAAACAGAGTTTGTCTCTGTCTGAAATAATCACCTCAGACATACTCCATAGTTTTCTCTATGGCAGATGGAGGAACGTTCTTGGGGAACACCTTTTGGAGGAGAAGATAAACGTCTGTCCCAAAACAGCTTTCACCGCAGAGGTCCTGGCGCAATCATTCTCTGGGGGTGAGTCAACTGGATGTTTCGTATTAACAGGCCTTTTTTATTTGTATCTTTTTTTCTTAAAATGTTTTGGATTTCTTATATAAACCTCATTATATTGATTAAAAAGTGAAATTTTACGGGAGATTTCATTATTTTTGGTAATGTAGTGAAGTGTTTTAGTGTAGTGTATTGATTCTATAATTTTTGAAATGCCATCTTTCCAGAAGCCTCTAAACCTGTCTTGACCAAAAGCACACAGCCGCCTACGGCATTTAGCAGAAACCCCATTCTTTAACGTATTAACCTTTTCACTACATGATCCCACGTAGCCTATTTAGAGGCTTATTAATGGCATGTAACTAATTGATAGTGACTTAACACAATTAATTTTGCGTTAATGTTGTACTTGACCTGAAAAAGTTTCCACACAGCCCGAGGAATAGGCCTTTCTTTAAAATGTCCTGTTTGTTCCGCTTTCATTAATATCAACACAGCCTCTGTATTGGTTTGCCGGCACTTGCACACCCGGCACTGTTTTCTTTTAGTGGCCTTTAAAGACTGGTGTTCGGCAGTTAATATGCCATGAAGGCTAATTATATTGCTATTCACAACATGTCAGCCGTCTAATCGCCTTTCAATTTTTTTTTCCAAAAATTGTTGATATAATTCACCCTAAATTTACTGCTACAAAGTTCTTAAAGCGATAATGAATTTGGAATTAGTCATTTTGTTCAATAGAATTAATAAATGTAAGGGCAAATCGCATCCAACGCATAACACATTGCTTCCATCAAACGGAAAATTAGCACTTAAAATTACATTGGTTTTCATACCGCTGGGATTTGGGGACCAATTAATGCGGGTATAAAATCGACGTTATGAAGACATAAATGCATTCTCTGTAATTTGTAACAATAATAAAAACGTTTGTCACCTAGGCTAAACGAAAGGACTATGATTTTCAACAACCCATTGTTTAAAGAGTTATTGCAGTGATATCTGCTACAAAAGAGCAATTACATGGGAACACATTGGAAACAACAATAGCGATTGTATCCTGCATTAAACACTACATATTTAACCATGCTAAATGTCCCCTTCTTCTCCCTAGAAGTTCACAAACTATCAAGTCTTGTGTTGCCAAGTGAAGTGATAATTGCACAGAGCTCAATACCTGGCGAAGGCCTAGGAATCTTCTCGAAGACCTGGATTAAAGCTGGAACAGAGATGGGGCCTTTCACTGGCCGCGTCATCTCACCCGAGCACGTGGATCTCTTCAAGAACAACAATCTCATGTGGGAGGTAAGCGAAGATTTCACATTCAACTACATACATATTATAAAGGTAAACTTCATATGATCAAGTAAAAACGGTCATGTATATAAGTAGACATTTTTGCATTTTCTTAGGTGTTCAATGAGGATGGTACAGTGCGATACTTCATTGATGCCAGTCAGGAGGATCACCGCAGTTGGATGACCTATATCAAATGCGCACGCAACGAGCAGGAGCAGAATCTGGAAGTGGTCCAGATTGGCAGTAGTATCTTTTACAAAGCAATGGAGGTACGTCTGCCCTTCCAGAATTACAATGATTATAATTTAATTCAGTTATGCTATCTTCTTAAATTATATTTATAGCCTGTATAGTATATGACGCGACCCCTAGGAGAATTATGATGTTTTTGAATGACGTTGTAATTTTGTGTCTACTGTTTTTTTTAAATCACATTATTATTTTGTGGACTATGTTCTACTTCAACATTACATCCAACTAAGAATAAAAACGTTATACTAACACTACACTCACTGAAAGTTGTCTTACCTGCCCAAATGAACAGGGCTACTGTGTTCAAAAGTCCGTGAAAATGTAGACCAACCAAAATGTACATCAATCTTCAATGCAGTACCCTTTTTACAGAGGTGTTGTTTTTGCTGTTCTTATTCCTGCGAAAGTCATACATTATATCAATCCTCCACAGACCATACCCCCTGACCAGGAGCTTCTAGTGTGGTATGGAAACTCCCATAACACATTCTTGGGGATTCCCGGAGTTCCAGGAATGGAGGAGGATCAGCAGAAAAAAAGCAAAACCGGTAAGTTATCAGCTGGAAAAAAAACTTTGAATCAGGCCAATTTCTATGTATTTGTTTCCAGTACACAATTGTGTGTGTGTTGGTAGAGTTGAGCCTGACTTTTCTCGGTCCCTCCTTCAAGATGAGTTTCACATTTGCGATGGCTCCACCTCCTCATCCTCCGCCCTGCCCACTACTACCAGCCGGATGCGCTGCGTCATCTGCCACCGCGGCTTCAATTCGCGCAGCAACCTGCGTTCTCACATGCGCATCCACACGCTGGACAAGCCCTTCGTGTGCCGCTTCTGCAATCGTCGCTTCAGCCAGTCGTCAACGCTGCGCAACCACGTGCGTCTGCACACCGGCGAGCGGCCGTACAAGTGCCACGTGTGCCAGAGCGCTTACTCTCAACTGGCCGGACTGCGTGCACACCAGAAGAGCGCCAGGCACCGGCCCAGTAGTACCGGGGGGGTGGTGGTGGGGATCCACCAGGCGCACTCCCCCCCGCCCCCCCAGATGACCTCAATGGCCCACCCCGCCTCTCTTGTGCACCACATACCCACAATGGTTTTGTGAAGAGACGATCTTTACATTAAGTGTACATGCATTCTAACAGACACCATCCCCTCAACAATGAGGCTTTTCTAAAAGCTTGCACTTCTTGCACATATTCAAATGTAAACAAACTGGCTGTGACAGGTGTCTTTGTTAGATCCACAGGGAAATTGACCTTATGATCAAGTAGAATATTTAGGTCCCCACAATGTCTGGTGCAAAGCACAAAACTTGGTGTTGGTACTGGCATTTGGTTAAATTATTTTCAAAAAGTACAACAAAGGCCATTTTGTCACTGTGACGTTAATGTTTGCATCCATAAAATCCGTAAGCAGTGTATTGATTCGCCATGTCGTGTCCTGTCACAGTGAAAGCATGTAGAAATACATTGATTTTAATACTGCAAATGTTTTCTTTATAGGTTAAGTTCTGAAAGTTTAGGTTTGTCTTACAAGGTCAAGGGAAAATACCCTGTCTACTCAATTAACAAAAGTCTTTATTGTACATGTTTAGAGGTATTGTATCTGGGACTGGGAGGACAATTCAGTTTACTTTTACTGTATGCAGCTTTTAAACATTTTGAGACTGACATATGTTTGTTTCACTTGAACAAACAAGATCTAGGGTTTGAGGGCATGCACACATTCGTAAAATTGATTCATTGATAGCTTTGTGTATTTTTTGTAGCAGAAAACAATCTTTCGCAACCGTAATGGAAGAAAGAACATTTCAACTGGTCACTTTACAGGGATTTTCAGACTGCCAGTCACATTTTTATATCCCAGTCAGGGATTAGAATGATTCATGCCATGTAAATACATTATATAAGATGTAAATATAATCATAAGATTTACTCTATTTCCAGAATCATTGAACAGTCACTTTATCTCTGTACATGTATGTATTACTTAATTTAAATAACAAAACTGGGTAAATTATGTATACTATGTTTGCTTCTATTAATTACTTTGTATTTTCACATAGAACTCCCAATAAATCATTATGAAAACCTCCTTGTTCTTTGTTAATTGTTGCTTGCTTATAAATGTTTTAATTCACATAGTGAATTGCATCAATCATCAGTTCAGAAAATAATAAAACATTTTCCCTATTTCAGTATATAGCTGAACAATAGGGCTGAAGAAACACTTTTACATTCATTGACATGAGTCTTGCAGCACTCTGATTAAAATAATAGTTCAAACTAAGTTCTGTGGCTTCACTGCATTTGTTAACATTTCCTTTGATTTTAACATTGGAGTAAAACATTTATATTTTGGGATCTGATAAGGTATGAAAGTTAAACTAAATTCTTCAATAATTAAATCTATTAAGGAACTGCAGATTGCCCCATGACTGAAGTCTATCAGTTCTGTTTGTGTTTGTAAGTCAATCAATTTATCAGCTAAATCATCTTAAATCAACATCATGTGGTTTCTCGTAACAGCGTTCATGGACTTGGATCAAGGAGCCAGTAGAATATCTCTTGTGAAACAATGAGGTAAAACATTTTTTTAAGGCAGCTCAACTTCAGGACTGGAAATTATGAGAAAGGGCAAGCATGCACAGACATTAGGTAAGGGGGGATGAAGCATTTAACAAAATAATGGAGATAATCTTTTGAGACTGCACACAAACACATACAACACATACGCAATCATGCATTCATGCCCACGCACTCCCATACCTGCAGTCCAAAAGCTGTATATTGAGTAACAAGTTGATGATTGACTAAAACAAGGAGGCTCCTCAGTGAATGAGAACGTCATATTTTGTGTTTTCAGGTTTAGTCAGTCACCCTCACAGACAGTGGAAGATGAAATTCTTAATTGCTGTTTGGGTTTTTCATCTCTGCCATTTGGCACATGCTCAGGACACTAAGACGTAAGTAGTTGCATTCATGAAAATCCAGGCAATTAACTTAAATGCTGAGTTTTGACTTTCCTTCCTATGAAAGGTATTCGAACCTGACACTCAATATCAGTTTTAATAAGATGCATTGGCTTTATTGTGAGAAATATTAGCAAGGGAAAAAAACTAACATATGTTGCATGCATAAAAGTATTGAACCTCTAAGCTGTTGGAGCTCATTTTACACAGATAGAAGAATTAGACTACACATGTGAACTATTCAAGTTTCTGTCACATTTTCTAGATTAAAAGTCCCACAGTTGGGATTTGGTAAAGCACAAAGAGCATTCTAAAGAGATTACAAAGATCTAGAGATCAAGTAATACAAATTATGGTTGAGGAAAATTATACAAAATAATATGCAATTGTTTGAATATGTCTGAGTTGGATCAATACGTGAAAGAAAACATTTCAAGGAACTACAGAGTAAGTAATAGAGCACTGTTCAACCATATAAAGAGGAAGAGCTCGTCACAAAACTGGCCTGAATAAGATGGGTAGAAGAAGCTGTTACTCAAAAATTACCATCTGGTAGCATGATAGTGAACCAGTTAAGACTTGGTTAAAGGAATTGTGGTCTGATGAGCTCAAGATAAATCCTAATGGGTAAAATTAGTGCAAACCTAACATCCTAAGACTCAAGACTTATCATCCTTAAAGTAAAATGTAAAATTGAAAAGCTGTGCACTATTTTAAAATTGTGGTTCACCAGTATCATTCAACTAACCTGAACAACCAGGAGCAAATCCCCCAAGAAGAATGGGCCAAAATCATTTATGCAGTTGAAAGGTTGGTACATTCTTACCAAAAGTGTTCATAGTTTGAATCTCTGTAATGAGAAAAAGTTGATGTCCAGTGGTGAAAGTTACGACATGTAGACTTTTGTGAGTCATTAAAATTCAGCGTTGGCAGAAAACTGAACTTTAAATGTGCAAATTAGCCATGAACAGTTAGCGATTCTCCTCATTCTGATTTCTACAGATTCTTTAAAGCAAACACTCAGCTGGCTTATATCATTCACTGGAAAGTTAAACATAAAAAATATATATTATGAAGAAGTCAACATTTTAAGATTATTGTGATAATCGTAATATACATTAAATATCAAATTAAACTTTAAAAAAAATCATAAAAGCGTAAATCTTTATGCAGATTAATTTGTGGTTACAATTCGACTGGGTAAAAATATAACCTCTACTACTTTATTGCATTAGGCTGCGATTTGAATTTGAATTTGCCAGGTCAGGAGACCATTCGATATGCCCTTAATTATTTTGATGAGGGACTAGGAATAAAGATGTGGATATAATTGTATTCTGTGTTAACTGTCGAATCAGTTAAGCAGAGTTGATTTTCCAAGCACTTTTTAGCTGAAAATTGTCAATTCTGCTAAAATTGTTGAGAGGTGTGGTAGAGTGGTCGGTAGAACTGACCGCAGAGGATAGGATTCTCAGTGCAAACTACCAAAACCGCATTTATTTGTCTGTTTGTTCTTCAAGTGGTCCTTTTCTAGTTGCAAGATGTTATAACAGCTTCACTCCATTCTTATAAGCTGGTGTGAAAATCTGCTCTGAACTTTGGAGTGGACAATAACATAACATTTTCTCAAGATTTTTTTTTGGTAACACACCAAAAACCATTGCAAACGCTGGTTGATGTTACAGTACATTGCTAGCAAACTTCAGCTAACCCCTAGCTAACAGAGTGTGACCTGTAATTCAATGCAGAGAAAATGAAAGCTGGTGATGGTTAGAATTGTGTTTTATTATATTGAATGGTACAAGTAAAGAAATTTCTTGCATATCCTTTGTTTGAACTATTTACTGAAAGCCAGCCACCAACGACAGACTGTACCGATAATTACTTTCATAACTCCAGTTCTATGAGTGGAGCATCGCCCATAGGGGCTTCGCTCCTATTGGTTTATCCCTCTGCCCAATAGGCAGTCAGTGAAAATTCAAAATATGCAAATCCACTTGCTCATAAACATCGCCTACAGCTATAAAGGCTAAGTCTCATACTCCGCTTTCTTCATGAGAAAAGTAACCAGAGACCAGCTAGGGCACGCTCCACTCAGAGAACTGGAGTTACGAAAGTAACTATCATTCTACTTCGTGAAGCGTTGCCCATATGGGCTTCACTCCTATTGGGTTAGGGGAAAGCCAGCAAGCCCAAGATGTACTCCCTCCCGGTCACCAACCAAGAGACAAGTGTCCAACAGAGCAGCTCAGGAGTGGGACACTTCCCGCGTCCTAGAGCCATGTCCATCTCGCTCAACCAGCAGCATGGACGTTTTTGCACCCACACCCAGTCCACAAACGAACGCACACACTACACCAACCCTTCTGGTACCTCCTCAGTCAGTAGCAACACTAAATCGAAGCGTCCAAAGCCAGCTCAAAAAACACGCCAAGACCCAGGCTTGGCACACAATTAGACGCTCAAGCAGCAACACTGCGAGTGTCCAACCAGTAACCAGACCAGGCATACCGTGACCCTGGGCAGAACCATGTGCATGATGCACCCTCACACCCCAGTCTCAGCCATGCTGAGCACAGAGCCAACGTCCCCTCAGCCATACCACGCAAGTAAAAACTGACAAATGGCGAGGGTGTCCCCCACACCGCCATGCAAATTTCCTCCACTCCCACGCTTCTGAACAGGGTGGCCGAGGCTGCCACCCCACATGTGGAGTGTGCCCCAAATCCCCTAGACGTAGGCACGCCATGTGACACGTAAGCAAGATCAATCGCCTCACACAACCACAAGACAGGCGCTTTTCGTCAACGACTGGCCCACCTTATGGCCACCGTAGCACACAAAGAGCTGGGGCACAGTCCGTATCGCGGCCGTGCGTTGCACATACTGTGCCAAAGTGCGCACTGGGCACAGGCGATGCAACCTCTCCTCCCTCGCACCTGCATGGCGAGGTGGAGAAAACGCCCACAGCACCATTTTCATGGAACAAAATTACGCCTTGATCACCTTGGGCAGAAAATAACCTCGGGTTAGGAAATAACACCGCTCTACTGCCATCGCCACTGATGGCGAGCCAGCCAGGCTGCATTGACAGCGCACAAAGGTCGCTGACCCGCTTAACAGATGTCAGGGCCAATAAAAGTGCCGTCTTGAGTGACAACGTCCACAATGGTATCTGCTCAATAGGTTTGAACGGCATGTCGCACAACACCTCCAGAACCATATATGGCGGGACCCGGACAAAAAACGTTTCACCAATGGGTGACTAAAAACAGACACTCCATTGAACACCCCATGACATGCTGAGATTGCACATGCGTACAGCTTGAGCGTGCCATGAGTCCTTTGCTGATCAAATAGACTGCAGGAACGACAGGACACTACCTACGTCACAACAAAGGGGGTCAACCCCAGCGTTCTTGCACCAGCGGGCAAAGATCCTCCACCTACTAGTATAACTAGCCGAGGCAGAAGCCGCCCTCGTGTCCTGAATGGTCACAACGACCCACTAAGTCAAACCCCGTCGCAACAGCCTGGCCCTCTCTGGACCCAGGCCTGCAACAGCTGACCCAACACAGGGAACGCCCCGATCGAGCCCCTCTGATTGTACCCGAGACATGACAGGAAGAATGCACTGAAGAGGAGGAAATGCGTACAGCAGGACTCTCAGCCACGGCCGATGTGCTAATGCATCCCGCCCAATGGTGGCCTGTCCCGTGCACAGAGCGAAAACCACATGGTGCAGGGCATGTCCTCTCGGCGCTCATAGTCCCGGGGGCCTCCCCAAAACAACAAGCCCATGCCCACTTTGAGCTCTCCGGGAATGTGCAGCACCCTCAGAGACCTAAGATGCAGTTGGGCCCATTCCCAGATCTGCACCGCCAACAGGTAGAGGGGCAGGGGCCTGACCTTGTCCTGCCTGTTTACGTACGCGACCACTGTACAATTGTCTGACCACACCAACACATCCTGACCCTGCAGGGCCGATGCGAAGTGCAGCAGCACGTGCCTGATTGTGTCCAATTCCAGCCAGCTGATGTGATGCTCCGACGGAGACCACACTCACCTGACCGAATATGAACGGCACGTCCCGCCCCAGACGGTCAGAGACGCATCTGTGAAGATTGGAACCCGCACCGACACTCTGCCCACGGGCACTCCACATCCCAGAGTACGCGGATCTCTCCATTAGGCCAGATCCAACCCGAGAGAGCTTGGAACCCTGACTAACCATCATCGAAGCCGCAACGGATCCAACCGAAGCCGTCCAAACCAGCACTGAAGACCCCTCATGCGCAGTAAGCCCAGCGGCACCACTGCGTGGGCTGAGGACATTAGTCCCAGCAGCGACATGATCGAGAACATTGACAATGTCCGCAATGGCTGGACATGGTCCAAGGCCCGCAGAGTAGTCTCTCTCCGCGCCTCGGACATCCGCGCCCTCATATCTACTGTGGAAAACTGGAGCCGCAGAAAAACCACCAGTAGGCTGGGCTGCGGCGCGCTCTTCTTCCAGTTCTCTGCAAATCCTAAGCGAGGGAGCTGACTCACCAACCGGAAAGTGTGAACCTGGGCCTGTTCCGCCGAGTGTGCCAACATCAACAGGTCATCCGGGTAGGCCAGAACCCTGACCCCCTGACCTCTCAGCGGGGCCAACGCGTACCCAAACGGCACTCTTGAGTACTCGTATGTCTGACTCTGAAAAGAAAACTGCAGGAACTCCCTGTGGCACGGCAGGAGCGGGACATGAAAGTAAGCATCCTTCAGTTCTATGCTGACGCAAAAGTCCCCGGGGTGCACACATTTCAGGAGATGCTTTTTCGTGAGCATGCGAAACGGCCGCTTTGACACGCATGTGTTCAAAACACGCAGGTCCAAACTCAGCCTCATGCCTCTTGTCTTCTTGGGCAACAGGAAGTAGGGGGAATACAGCCCCTGCTCCCTCTGCCCCAACAGAACCACAGACACTGCTTCCTTCTCCAGAAGGTCTGCAATCTCCCCCTGCAGGGCAGCGACCTTCACCGGAGACACCATAACAGTCTCCACGACACCTGAGAACGGGGGAGGTGGGCAGTGAAACTACAGCGCATAAACCTTTCTCAGGGTCCGTTCCAACCAATCTCGTAGTGTGCATAGCCGACGCCACTCTGAGTAAAACAAAGAGCGTGTGCCATGGCTAACCACTGATTGTATGTGTTCACTGCCCCGACCGCCGCGGGAGGGCTGTCTGCAAACAGCCACCCTGCCCCTGGTGGGGCCAACCCGAAAGGGAGGGGAAGACACCTACACTGCCTTGGTGAGCTGCCCATCCCCCCACTGGTTACACCCATAACCAGGGGGATAGAGGCTCCAGCAGATGGCGCAGCAACATACAATTTGTCCAAAAACATAGCTGGACAAGTGGAGAGCTCCGCCTCGCCCCACCTACACCTGCCTGGACCCCCGTGCCCACCAGCCACTACTGTGGCGGTAGGAATGGAAGCCACGGACTCATGGAGTCGGAGACCAGCGTCCTCAGAGACGGACGGCGAGGAGACCGCTCACCTGACCTAGCCGTACCAGCAACAGGCATCAGCAATAAGGGCTCAGTCACCGATAAATAAGGTTCACACAAAACTTTATTAAACGGAACAGAGGAGCCCCTCACCAAATGCACACAGGGTGGGGAAGCATCTGAGGGATACTTCCCCCCAAAGCGTCTAGTGCGGCGTTTCTTAAACGGGGAAGCCCTTGTTCTGCCGGCGGGTAGGAGGAGAAGGCTGTGGGAGGCGAGGGTCAGTTTCCTCACGCTGCGCCAAACGACCACCAAAGCGCCTGCTGCACTGACCCGGCACTGTTTGTGGCGTCAGCAAAATCGACCCCCAGGCTTCTGAGACCCCGAAGCCTCAGGAGGGACAGGCGGCCCAGAGGAGGAGGCAGGAACCCGCAACAGCGGTCCAAGCCTACTACGTTCCTCCCGGCGCTGCTTCTGTTGTACCAGAGCCTCTGTGACCGAGGCGCCGAAGAGCGTCTCCTCCTGCAGAGGAGCGTTCAAAAAAGGGTCCTTCAACGACGTCAGCGCTAGCCACAGGTGCCTGACCTGCACCACTGAAGTAGCCATCACCCTGCCAGCTGACAGGGAATTGGCCTGCGTCAGTTAAAAAAATGCCGCCGCCGCCCACGTCACCTGGCCCACTTCCTACGGAGACAGTAAAGTACAACACTTGGTCAGCAAGGCCACCGACGCCACCAGGGCGCTTGTCGCTCCAGGTGCCGAGGTTAGGCATCGGAGGTGTAGCCAGTACCTCCTCCAGTGGAGGAATACCATGCCATAAACGCCCCCCCACACACCTACTCTGTGTACTTACGCAGGGAGGGGACCTCTGGCACCTCGCTCGGTGTCGAGCGAGGCGACCGTGTCCATTAGGTGGCCTCAAATGTCAACCCCTTCCTCAGGTGCCGGCACCGGCATGCGGATGTGCAACCGCCGTGCTGCAACTGAGATGGCGGTGAAGAACTGGTACTTCACCGCTAGGAGGTCGATGCTCAGGGGAAGGGCAGTTCCGGAAGTGGGCGGAGCCGTAGCCGGGCCGGTCACATCCCTCTCAGTCCCAGCCTCCCCAAGGGAGTCCTCCCCCAAGAAGAGAGAAAGGATGTCATCGAGTGGAACCTCCTCAGCGAAGTATGCCAGCCGCTCCATTCTCACCTGTAACGGGAGAATAGCGCAGGTGGCACACACCGGCTCCATAATAGCACTGGCACGAGCATGCAGCGGTTCCAGACACGCACAACAAAGAACATGCATGTTGACTGCTGCGTCGAGTTCATTGCACCGGCACATCGTCAATCAAGGTGACAGCCGGGGCGGTGCCAGGCCAATGGAAAATGGTGAAGACATCTGTGGCTCTGTAGAATTCACTGTCTGCATAATTAAACTTTCCTTGTGAAGAAAAAAGGGAGACTGAAGTGAGGTATGAGACTTGCCTTTATAGCCATAGGCGATGTCTATGAGCAAGTGGACTTGCATATTTAGAATTTTCAGTTACTGCCTATTAGGCAGAGGGATAAACCAATAGGAGCAAAGCCCCTATGGGCAAAGCTTCACAAAGTAGAACTGCCCTAAATGCCACTGCTGAGGGCTGTGGGGCAGTGGGCTGTGAGGCAGAGGGTGAGGGGATCACAATTGTTTTAAACCTAAAAACGCACGTCTATAATCAGCACAAGTGCTTTCATTGCATCTTAACAATTTGAGTGAAATTCCATAGTTACGTTTACACTGATATATTGGGGGACAAATATGTTTTCCCAGTATCGGGGGTCGCCCCCGCCGGATTTCTGCCTATAACTGGTAGCATTGTGTTGCTGTCCATAAAGCAGCACACACTACAAATGTTACATTAACATGACATGAAATACAAATACACTAATAACCTAAATGTATGGCTAATTTATATTGTTAATGAGCAGACCTCATTTTCGAGCTTATTCTGTTATTTGTCTGCTGTGCAACAGTGCAATGGTGGGATTCTTGTTTGGATGCATTAATTTAAAATCATATAGCCATGTTAAGCAAATATAAGGATAAGACAAGTATAGGGTCCTTATAAGGGAAAAAAAAAATGTCTGACCAAATTAAACACTTGGATATCAACAAGAACTGTGTGCTTTGATGATGGCCAAACATGTGTATGGAAATAAGGCATAGTGACTGATAATTAAGTAATCCAATCAAACAAATAAAACCCTAAGTTAGGAGAATGGTTTACAATGAAGAAAATTAACATTATTTGAAGTCAAACATAGGGTGGAAATACACATTATTTTCCATTTTGGTTGGAGAAAAACAAGAACTAGACCCATGGACATAATTATGAGAAGTGTTCAACTGAAGTCCTCTCCTAAAGTCCAAGGCAACTGATATGCTGCTCCTCCAGCCACTCATGGTAAGAGCAAGAGATTCATTGTTAAAAAGGTTGTCTAGCTAGAATAGCTAACCATGCTACTTATCTAGAGCTACACTACTGTACAAAGCTATCTTTGACCACAACTAATGTTGCTAGAGGTTAGCAAATCTTTATGCGTGGAAAGTTAAAATAGGTTTACTGAAAAGTTAATAAAATAGAAACTCGCTTGGCCTTGGCAAAAACACGCCCATTTTTTTTTCAAACTCAGTGAGTGTATGTTACATTATGAAACATAAGAAATATATTTGGCACTCCTCTTGGGAAAAATATTTTTAACAACTTTAATGTAAGCAAGGAACAAATTCAAACATCTAGATGGTAAGTAAAGTCCATAGAGATTATATATATGCCTTTGTTGATGAGAAATGTGTTTTTGCAAAGGACTGATGTAATTTATTAGCTGTAAACCTATTTAACTTTCCGGAATTGAAGATTAGCCACATTTTGTAGCTACTTTAGCTGTGGTCAATGCTACTACAAAGATTGCTTTGCAGCTATACCATTCTGTTCCAGTGGTTCCCAAACTTTTTTGGTTACTGTATCACCAGCTGAATTTTGCTCAGCCCAGACTTCTGAAATCCTGCATCATTGTCTTTTTACTAGTAAGCCTATTATCTCATGAGCCTTCTGAAGTACTCCCGTTGTTAGGCCAAGTACCCCTAGGGGTCCTAGTACCCCTAGTTGGGAACCACTGTGTTAGCCAATGCATGTCCTAATTTTAGTTTTCTATATTTATGCTAGCCAACAATGTAGTCATATTAGAATAGGATAATTAGCAAATCGCAGCTTTAAAGTAATTAGGTCAGACGTTAATAACAACTGTAGTTACTTACGAAATGAATCTAGATACCAGAGCTAGCTAATACATTACTTTAGTTTTAGCTGCAAGGAGTCAGCAATTGGTAAAATCGTCTATCTTGTTGCCAACCCATATTTGTGAGGCTATCGTTTTAGTGAATGTTGGGAACCACATTTAATAGGTGAAAGATGCCATCCAGTTGCCATTGTGATTTTGTTTTTAAGGTGAAACAACTTTCTTTGCAGATAAATTACAACATGATTCAGAAAAAATGGCTAATCCACACTCCATTAAATATAAATTAATGTAAATAATGTGGAGTACGCATCATTTGTGATTCTACAGTTAGGATGATATAAACCGCAAGGATTAGGATTTTTTAACATTTGTTTATGAACATTGAAACATTTTATTTATGTTTCATGACTTACAAAATTGTGACAAAACTTGTATATTTGGACTGCTGGATTATCAGATGAGTATAAGAGATAAAGATGGGTAGTGCAGCTTGTCAGGTTTTGAAGGTGAGTAGCCTCAAGTAACATCTTACAAATGTTATGAAGGATTTTAATGTGTATTAATAATTGCTAAAAATCATATTGACTTCTCTGATGCAGGAAGTAAAACATAATTGGACTAAAAGAATGAATCAGACAACCATGAAAAGGGAGGACTGAAAGCTGAGTGGACACGGGTGATGTCATCAGCATCAGGAAAGTTTATAAACGGAACCAAACAGAGTTTTGAAATGGTAACCAGTATATAAATAATACATACTTTGAGAAATGTTAATTGGGGATACAAGGGGAATAACTGCAAATACAGTTGATATGAAAAGACTAAACACCCTTGTTAAAATGCCAGGATTTTGTGATGAAAAAAAGAATGAGACAAAGATAAATCATGTCAAAACTTTTTATACTTTTAATGTGAACCATAATGTGAACAATTCAATTAAAAAACAAACTGAAATCTTCGAGGGAGAAAAATGAAAAATAAAAACCTTAGAATAACCTGGGTGCATAGGTGTGCACACCCTCATATAACTAGGCTGTGTTCAGAATTAACCAATCCCATCCAAACTCGTATTAAATTGAAGTCATTTCACACCTGCCATAATTTAAAGTGACTCTGATTAATCACAAATATAATTCTGCTGTTCTAGTAGGATTTTCCGGACATTTTCTTAGTTGCATCTCAGAGCAAAAGCCATTGTCCACAGAGAGCTTCCAAAGCATCAGAGGGATCTCATTGTTGAAAGATATCAGTCAGGAGACGGGTACAAAAGAACTTCCAAAGCATTAGATATACCATGGAACAAAGTGAAGACAGTCATCATCAAGTGATGAAAATATGGCACAACAGAGACAGTAACAAGAACTGGACATCCCTCCAAAATTGATTAAAAGACAAGAAGAAAACTGGTCAGGGTGGCTTCCAAGGGGCCTAGAGCAACATTAGGGTGGCAAGACGGAAGCCCTTTCTTACAATAAAAACATCCCAGCCCGGCTGAAGTTCGCAAAAACAAACATCAAGTCTCCCAAAAGCACATGGGAAAAGGTTGAACATTAATAATTCCAAAATGTTTGGTGCAAAACTGCCACTGCACGTGACTCAAAGAACACCATACACACAGTGAAGCAGGGTGGTGGCAGCATCATGCTTTGGGGCTGTGCTCTTTCTTGAGCTGGAACCAGGGCCTTAGTCAGGGTGGAGAGAATTATGAACAGTTCCATATACCAGGCAATTTTGGCACAAAACCTTCAGGCGTCCGTTAAGAAAGCTTAGGATGAAGAGGAAGTTTACGTTTCAGTACGTCAACAACACAAAGCACACATCCAAATCCACAAAAGCATGGCTTCACCAGAAGAAGATTAACATTTTGGAAGGGCCCAGGCAGAGCCCAGACCTGAATCCAAGTGAACATCTGTGGGGTGATTTGAAGAGGGCTGTGCCTAGGACATGTCCTTGCAATCTGACAGATTTGGAGCGCTTTTGCAAAGAAGAGTGGGCAAATATTGCCACATCAAGATGTGCCATATTAATAGACTCCTACCCAAAACACTGAAGGCTGTAATAAAATCAAAAGGGGCTTCAACAATGTATTAGTTTAAGGGTGTGCAACCTTATGCAACCCGGTTATTGTGAGTTTAAGATTTCAGTTTGTTTTTCAATTGAATTTTTCAAGTCAAAGGTCACATTAAAAGTTGAATAAGTTCTGACATGATTTATCTTTGTCTCATTTTTTACATCTCAAACACATGATATTTTAACAGGGGTTTGTAGAATTTTTATATCCACTGTATGAATATTTAAAGTAATTTTTGGACTGCCTGCCTAAACATAGAGCTCACCCACATGAGGCAGTTTTGGCATGTGCTAAAGTGATAGCTTCATCAAACTGTGATATTATGGCTAACATGATTGAAGTCCATCTATGGTAGATTCCATTGTGGAAAGGTACACGACTGGATACTTATGGTCCAACAGTTGACAATGAATGTCAGAGCAAAAGCCAAGCCAAGAGGTAAAAGGAATTATCTGTAGTGCTCCGAGACAGGATTGTGGGCCTTGGTCAGGGATGTAATTTAATGGTCATAATAAGTTCCAGATTTCCTGTGTGAAAACTGGAAAACCATTCAGAAGGTCAACAATCTCTGCAGTATTCCACCCATCCAAACAAAAATGCACTTGAAGGAATCTCAAACTATGAAACATTTTTCTTTGGTATGATGAAATCCAGATTGTCTCAGTCCATCTTCAATGAGCCCGGACTCAGAGAAGGCAGCAGTGGTTCTGGATCTTGTTTTTTATATGGTTTCTTCTTTGCATGGTAGAGATTTTACTTGCATATGAGGATACAGCAACGTAATGTGTTCAGAGACAATGGATTCCGGGACATGAATAACAAATATCCTTCCAGTTGCCCCTAGCCACTCTTCTAAGTGTCCCATTGGTCTGCATCTCCCATCTGTCCTTATCCTGGCCTATCTACAAGGTGGAGGTGGATTAGTTCATGTAAATGTTTCTATGTACTGAAAAAAACTTTCTGGCCTTCCTTTTTTGTATTACTGTCTAATAAGTCATCTACAGTGGGAAGAAAAAGTAGGAAAATCTGCAAAATCAGCATTAAATCAAATACTTGTTCTCCCCACTGTAGCTATGTAGTAGTAGTGGTAGTAGTGTAGACATTGGGGGAAGATTAATACATAGTAAATGTTCTGATATGTTACTAACATTTGGATGAAAATACAATACATTTACAAGAAAATGTATATGCAATCTTTCAGACATATTTTCAAACACAAAGTACTCCAATTATGTATTTTAAGTACTTTCAACATGCATTTAAAACACCCATCTTAGTTGAAAGGTGATGCTCATTTACTACAAGTGCCATTGTCAGGATTGCGGAGGCAGGTCAGAAGTGCAGGGAGAAAGGAGTGAATTTAATAAAACAACTTAAACATGACAAAACAAAAACTAAACAACAAGAATAAGTGGAACAGCCATAACAGAAGTGAATAGGTAAAATATTCAATTATAAACTCCAGTGGGCCACTTAATTAAGACCAAATACCAAACAAAAATATGATATTTAACATTGTTTTGTTAGTCTTTCCTATGCATTTTTAAGAGGGGTTATTTACTTTATTGATAACAGTAAAAGATATTTTCAAGGGAGCTTTCATTGGCTGATCCCCAATTTGGGAACCAATGCCCCAACCGCAATCTCTGCTTGCTTCTTTTGTTACTTCCAATCTCCCTCAGCCTCACAACTAAAGGACACATAATTGTCTCACAACTAACACAATCTATTTAAAGCAAACATGTAACAATTTCAAAGATTTTACAGGGTTACTGTTTCTATACAGATATCAGTCATTTAAAATAAATTACAACCCTGTTCCCAAAAAGGTGGGAAGCTGGGTAAAATGAAAATAAAAACAGTGCAAAGTTATGCAAATCATGTATATCCTATATTCAATAGAGAATAGTATAAAGACAACATGTCAAATGTTGATACTGAGACATTTCATTGTTTCTTGGTTAATACATAGGCTACCTTGAATTTGATGTTAGCAACACGTTTAAAAAAAGCTGTGAGGGGCAAAAAAAGTCTGAAAAGGTTGTGTCTTAAAAATGAACCGGGTGGAACATCTCACAACTGCAAGTAAAAATTCTAACATTTAAATAAGAAACCAGATATAAACAACATCCAGAAACATTGCCACGTTCTCTGGGCCTGAATTATTTTTGTGAATCATGAATGCCGCGTACCCCGGACTAAAAAGGAAAGGGACTATCTGGCTTGTTATTTGTGCAAAAGCCAACATCCATGATGGTATGAGGGTGCATTAGTGCCCATTGCATGGGTGGCTTGCACATCTGTGAAGGCACCATTAATCCTGAACAATATATTCTGGTTTTGAACAACATGTGCTGCCATCCAGACAGACCTTTATTTCAGCAAGTCGATTCCAAACCACATTCTGCACGTATTACATCAGCATGGCTCCACAGAAGGAGTCTGGATGCTAAACTGGCCTGCCTGCAGTCCAGACCTGTCGCTGACTTAACTCATATGGCGCATAATGAAACAAATCATATGACAAAGGAGACCCCGAACAGTTAAACAGCTGATATCCTATATCCTGTTTAACTGTTGTTAAAAAAGAGGAGATGCCACACAGAAATAAACATGCTCTTGTCCCAACCTTTTTGAAACATGTTGCTGGCATCAATTTCGAAATGAGCATATCATTTTCTAAATACTATTACCTTTCTCTGGTTCATCATTTGATATGTTGTCTTTGTACAATTATTAATTAAATAGAAGGATCAAAAATCATCATTGCATTCTCTTTTTATTTGCATTTAATGCAGTTTCCCCACTTCTGGAAACATTAGTCCATAATATATTTATTTCTTGAGGGAAATAATCTTTTCATGTGTATTAAAAATATCTGGAATCTTTTATTTCAGCTCATGAAGCATTAGACCAACACATTATAAAAAAAATTATTTTGCATATTATATACATGCAATAACGGGAAATTTTTTGAACACCCCAATTTTCCAATGTATATTATAATTAGGGTCCATCAATATGCTGTAATGGTACAAAGGTTAGTGGTAACTACCAGAGGTATAAAAATAAGTGTAACTTACCAAAAGCTGAACAGTACTGTAGATTTGAACAGCGATGGAAGTTCATTAAGCCTTGAAAGTTGATGCCAACATTTCATACAGGTGTCCCAACTTTTGTTGATTTCTTACAAATGTCAATAAGAAAGTCATTGCTAAGATGGCAAAATAAGACAAAGAGTCTAACCTGGGTCATGAAGCACTGCCAGTGGACTACTGAAGACTGGAAGAAGGTCCTATGGACAGAGGAATAAAGATGTGAAATATGTGGTTCATTGTGCAGGCCTTTTGAATGCCATTGAGTAGGCAAAAGGAAGTGTGTGAGACCAACTTAAAACATGAAGGAGGATGTGTAATGGCCTGAGGCTCCTTTGCAGGATCCAGAGTCTGTGACTTGCACATAGTGGCATGCTGAACCAAAAATGCCAAAACAGCATTTTGCAGTGCAGTGGAATACATAAACTAGGCATTAGGGTGAAAGCAATGCAACTTACAAGTGCAATATATTTGTGAGAACTTCTGATCAGTGTTGGGAACAACTTTCCAAAATATATTAAATATCTTTCCTTTTGTAGAAAAAATGCCACAACTGTGTTCGGCAAAAGGTAGCTACTGTAATGAATTACAAATTTAGATAGGATTTTGTTAAAAATAACTATTCCATCATTATTTTTTGTTTATTTGTTCTTTGCTCTAATTTCAGATTACATTCAGCCATTAAACATGAATTTCAATAAGAAATTTAGTTGTCTTAGAACCTTTGACCGGTAGTGTAGTGTAATTATTTTGCATTGGGAGACCCCTGTAGACCGGGCAGGTGTCTTGAGGCCAATATCATCCGTCTGGCTGAGCTGAGTGCTTCTATAATCATTTTAATTCTGACTCTGAACTGCGGATAAGTTGATCAATAGTGAAATGTCTAAATGCACAAGCAAGGCAAGAAATGATGTATAGGAAAACTCATAATCATAAAAACATATTATAGAACCATGCAAATATCATCAAGTCAAGCTGAAACCACTGCTGAATAGATTGACTGAAATAGAAGAAAACAGATTGCCTGTACATTACAAAAATGTTGACCTAGTGCTTAAGGAACTGTGTGACCAAAGTATGTCTTGTCTCAATGTTTTCCTACCTTGACTTTAGCACCACTTTCCCGTTTTTTACTATCCATCTTTTTCCCACAGTGAAGAAATAGCCTCACAATGAGGTCCCAGACTCTTTGATGCGCCTTTAACTTTGAATAATGTACTTGAATTTGAACAACCTCAGGTCAGCCATATGCCACCTGGACTCAGGGGACTACATAAGCTATTTTACGTAAATCATTGACAGATGAATTCGTAATAGATATTATGTTAGGTAAAGTAACAGTAATAATCCATAAAAAAGTGAGTGTACCCTGGTTCTTTCGCTCCACAGATCTGGGAATTTCAAAAAAATGGGACTCAAAGAAATTTTACAAAAAAGTAGTAACACAGTTATCCTAATGTGAAAGGATGCTTAGTTTTATTTTGGAGCAACATATACTGCCATCCAGACCATTTTTGGAGAATTACAACGCACAATTGGACAATACGCAAAAATGTTTTACACTCACTCAATTATTTTTGTCAGTTAAGATTGTATGCAACTATTTGGCAATAGAAACATGTTTGCTGAATAAATAACTCTGCACAAAGTAGCCTACATGACCTAACAGATTTGTATTTAGGGCAAAATGATTCTAAACGTAATTTAAACATACAAAAATTCAGCGTCAAAGGACTGTCCGTAAATGATCTGCAGCATAACTATCCCCAGAGCAGTCAAATGCACTGCAACACAAGTAGATGAGACATCCCACTATTGGATATACACCTAATTCACTTTGTGTTGCGAATTTCTAAAATTGGTGTAAAATGAAGCATGATAGTGAATATTGTGCTAAATTACTTTGGTTTGCTCAAACCAACTGTTAGTGATGCACATAAATAGCATTCTATTAGTTGTAACATTTCTAACATTGGTGTAAAATTCCCTTATTTGAATGGAAACAAATTACCGTGGAATCAACATATTGTGTTACATGACCTCAGTCAGCTCAAATGATCCATTTAAGAGTATGTTTGAATCAAAATAAATTAGGAAAACGTGAAGATTGCAACAGACCAAATAGACATTTTGAACCTGCGTATGAAATTTTTGACGAAATGTGCAATGTTTTGCTGTAACAAAAATATATATAAATTCTGTCAATATTTTTTTCATTAATCCATAAAATCTAACCAGCACTTCATTGAATGGACAGCCATATACAGTGCCTTGCAAAAGTATTCACCCCCCTTGGCATTTTGTTTGTTTTGTCACAACCTGGAATTAACATGGATTGTTTGAGGATTTGCATCATTTAATTTACCGAACATGAACACAACTTTGAAGATATTTTATTTATTGTGAAGCAAACAACAAATAGGACAAAATAACAGAAAAAGTCAATGTGCATAACTATTCATCCCCCTAAAGTCAATACTTTGTAGAGCCACCTTTTGCAGCAATCACAGCTCCAAATTTGGATAAGTCTCTATGAGCTTGCCACATCTTAACACTGAGATTTTTGCCCATTCCTCCTTGCAAAACTTTTCCAGCTCCTTCAAGTTGGATGGTTTGCGCTTGTGAACAGCAATCTTTAAGTCTGACCACAGTGTTTCTATTGGATTGAGGTCTGGGCTTTGACTAGGCCAGGTTTTGCTCAAGCATATCCCTGTATTTAGCACCATCCATCTTTCCCTCAACTCTGACCAGTTTCCCCAGTCCCGGCTGCTGAAAAAAATCCCCTCAGCATGAGTCTGCCACCACCATGTTTCACTGTGGGGATGGTGTTCTTTGGGTGATGTGATGTGTTGGGTTAGCACCTGACATAGCGTTTGCTTTAATGTCCGAAAAGTATTTTTTTTGTCTAATCAGACCAGAGCACCTTCCTCCGTACATTTTGAGTCTCCCACATGCCTTTTTGCAAACTCAAAACGCGTCATTTTGTTTTTTGCTGAAAGTAATGGCTTTCTTCTGGCCGCTCTGCCATAAAGCACAACTCTATGGAGCGTACGGCTTATTGTAGTCCTATGTACAGATAATCCAGTCTCTGCTGTGGAACTCTGCAGCTCCTCCAGGGTTACCTTCGGTCTCTGTGCTGCCTCTCTGATTAATGCCCTCCTTGGCCAGTCCGTGAGTTTTGGTGGGCGGTCGTCTCTTGGGAGGTTTGCTGTTGTGCAACATTCTTTACATTTGGTTATGATAGATTTGATGCTGTTCCTGGGGGATCAAAGATTTGGATTTTTCTTTATAACCTAACCCTGACTTGTACCTCTCAACAACATTGTCCCTTACTTGTTTGGAGAGTTCCTTGGTCTTCATGGCAGTGTTTGGGTAGTGGTGCCTCTTGCTTATGTGTTGCAGCATCTGTGGCTTTTCAAAAAAGGTGTTTATATGTACTGACAGATCATGTGACACTTAGATTGCACACAGGTGGACATCATTTCACTAATTATGTGACTTCTGAAGGTAATTGGTTGCACCAGAGCTTTCTATGGGCTTCATAACAAAGGGGGTGAACCATGCCAATTTTCATTTTTTTATTTAAAAAAATAGTTTTATTTATATATTTTTCTCATTTCACTTGTCCAACTTAGACTATTGTGTTCTGATCCATCACATAAAATTCAGAAAAAAACATTGAACTAAAGGCTGTAATGCAACAAAATAGGTAAAAAGCCAAGGAGGTGATTACTTTTGCAATGTACTGTAACACTAGGTAATAGCTCTTGCAATATCTCGACCCTGCTCTCCCTTAGTGACATAGCTACAAACTAGAATTCAAACGATGACTATAAGAGACACATTTTCCATTTTTATTGGGAAATAACAGATGTTAACTACCTGTAAAATAAGAAACCAAAGTATATAATTCTATAACTGTCATATTGGCATAGCTTTCAACTAGCTGGTTTTGGTGAGCCCCTCCCAAGATTTTCAGTGGCCCCATCTAGCCGCCTCTATGAAACATTTCTGAGGAAGCCGCAGCACCAATCTCAGAGAGGACATAGATGACAATGGAAGCTATAGACATAACCTAATGACCGTACTTCAAAAACGTCCAAGGCAATCTTCTCCGATTAAGATAAAATGCCTTTAGTGGAATATCATGGCAATAAAAATAAAAATCATTAACGCTCCAGGGTGCACTATATCAAAACAGAAAAAGGAGGATTGGACAACATAATCAAATCAACAGATCAGAAATAATATGCAACAGGGTCAAAAGCAAGAAGTACAGCTAAAAACACATAGATACAAATAACAGAGCATACTGCCAATAAATGACTGTGCAAAAAAAAATTTGCATAATATATTTGTACATGTAAATCTCAAATGGATTGTGTTCCTAGGTAAAAATCTGGAATTCAATGGACAGTAGAATGATAGTAATCTTTCTTAGGCAATTAATGTCATGGCAAAGAAGTTGATCCAAAAACATATCTGCAAGTACTTGCATATATATTACAAAAATGGGGTAAATCAATTACTTCATTGAGCACAGAAGGGCTCCCCATTGAATTCAAGCTTTTTAGCTACTCGGCAGTCCAACGAGCACCGCTCCTACTACATCTGGGGGGGGGGGGGGGGGGTGCTGGAGTAGGCATTGCCCCATCAAATAGCATACAAGAAAAATTCAAACTTCTGAATGATGTCTTTGAATATCTGACTGGCTGGTTCAACAATAGAAAACTCTATTGTTTTTTTTACATTTGACTGGTCCTGGATGAGGGCTTTGATATTTATTGACAAGGGCCACACACACATACACACACACACGTGTGTATAGCTAGCTTCTAGATTGCTTGTTATGTGCGTTGACTTAATAAGGTTGATTGTAAGCGGTTTGGCATTTCATTAGGAATATGTACCGATTTTTTTGTCCCTAAGCCATGTGGCACCTATGGTGTTGACAGAATATTTGGGTGCAAGTGCACCTGCTTCTCACCCCAGCATGTCGTGTTTGGCTGCTAGCTTGTCTTCACTTTTTCATCCACCGTGTTACAGAACCACCAAAGTTGTTCAAGCATGAGCTGAAGACAAGCGTACCCTCACAGCCCATTCTTAAATAATTCCCTAAACATCTATTTGGTCAAACCACTTTTGCTTTCAACACCACCTGCTATGGTAAAAGACTGTGGCTGGAGTAATCAGCTAACCAGGGTACACAGAAGGATAGAGATGTAATTTTTTTACAGTGAGGGTTAACAAATTGAAAAAAAGTGCACAAAGGATGCCTGAAGGTTTTGTGCCAAAATTGCCTGGAATTTGGAACTTTTCATAATTCCCTCGACCCTGACTAAGTTCCAGCTGAATAAAAACAGCCCCAAAGCATGATGCTGCCACCACCATGCTTCACTGTGGGTATTCTGTTCTTTTTGTGCCAAACATACCTTTTGGAATTATGGCCAAAAAGTTCAACCTTGGTTTCATCAGATCATAACACATTTTCCCACGTACTTTTCAGAGACTGTTTTTTTTGCAAACTTCAGCTGGGCTTGGATGTTTTTCTGTTGTAAGAAAAGGCTTCCGTCTTGCCACCCTACCCCATAGCCCATTTAAATGAAGAATAAGGGTGATAGTTGACACATGTAGCACACAGCCAGTATTTGCCAGAAATTCCTGCAGCTCCTTTAATGTTGCTCTAGGCCTCTTGGAAGCCACCCTGGCCAGTTTTCTTGTCTTTTCATCCATATTGGAGGGATGTCCAGTTATTGGTTGTGTCTGTTGTGCCATATTTTCTCCACTTGATGATGACTGTCTTCTCCGTGTTCCATGGTGTACCTAATGCTTTGGAAAATCTTTTGTACCCTTCCGACTGATTATCTTTCAACAATGACATCCTTCTTATGCTTTGAAAGCTCTCTACAGACCATGGCTTTTGCTCTGAGATGCAACTAAGAAAATGTCAGGTATATCCTACTTGAATAGCTGAACTGTATTTGTGATTAATCAGTGTCACTTTAAATGATGGCAGGTGTGTAATGACTCATTTTACATGAGTATGAATGTGATTGTTTCATTCTGAACACAGCCACATCCCCAGTTATAAGAGGGGATGTGGTGCAACCAGGTAATTTTAAGGTATTTATTTTTCATTTCTTCCCCTCGAAGATTTCAGTTTGTTTTTCAATTGAATTGTTCACATTATAGGTCACATAAAGAGTGGAAAAAGTTCTGATTTATCTTTGTCTCATTCTTTTACATCACAAAAAAGGGATTTTACAGTGGGTGTAGAAAAAAAAAAAATCACCCCCCTTTAATGTAATCATATTTTGTTGCTCTGCAGCCTGAAATGAAAACTGACAAAAAACTTTTTTGTTATTCAGCTGTATTTACAACTAATAACATCCAAGTGAAAGATATAATACCACTTTTTCAGAAGAGCAACATTGTGGGTCAGGATGTTGCTCCAAACTGGATATAAGAGCCAGGAGGAAACTGGTCAGAGAGGCTACCAAGAGGCCTACAGCAACTCTGAAGCACCTTGTAGGAATTCATGACAGAGTGGTCATTGTGTGCATGTAACAACAATATCACAGATTCTCCACGAATGTGGCTTGTATGGAAGGGTTGCAAGAAAAAATCCACTCTTCAAGAAAAGCCACATGCAGTCACGACTGAGCTTTGCCAAAACGCACCTTGAAGATTCTAAGGCCACGTGGAAAAAGGTGTTATGGTCAGATGAGACTAAATTGAATTGTTTGGCCTCAAATCCAAACAATGTCTGGCGAAAATCCAATACAGCTCACCATCCAAATAACACCATTCCTACAGTAAAGCATGGAGGTGGTAATATCATGTTAAGGTGTTTTTTCTCTGCAGCAGGGACTGGAGCACTTGTCAGGATAGAAGGAGAAATGGATGGGGCAAAATATTGTCAAATTCTTGAGGAAAATCTGCTGCTCTCTGCCAGAAAGTTGGCAATGAGAAGAAGATTTACCTTCCAACATGACAATGACCCAAATCACCCAGCAAAACTTACCACACAGTGGTTGAAGGAGAAAAGGTGAATATCCTTGCATGGCCTAGTCAGAGCCCAGACTTAACCCCCATTGAAAATCTGTGGAATGACTTGAAGACAGCAGTCCACAAATGGTCACCATTAAATGTAACTGAACTTGAGCAGTTCTGCAAAGAAGAGTGGTCAAATATTGCAATGTCTAGATGTGCAAGGTTAGTAGAGACATATCCCAACAGACTAAAGGCTTTAATAAAAGCAAAAGGTGGTTCAACAAAATACTGAAACAAGGCGGTGATCCTTTTTCCAACTCACTGATTGTTTTTTTCTTTTTTTCTGACATGTAGGTGTTATATCTTTATAAGTTGCACTGAGTAAATACAGCTGAATGAAACAAAAACTGTCTGTCTTAATTTCAGGCTGCAAAGCAACAAAATTTGATTATTTTTTAGGGGGGTGATTATTTTCTATACCCACTGTATATCCTCTGTACATACAAAAATACAGACATAAACAAACCTGGTGTTTTGAACCATGAAACCCAATTGACTGAAATTAGTAAATGCATATGGGTTTCGCCTAGAGTCTATAAAACATAGTCCAAATCAGAAGCATGACCAGATGGACAATGAAACGGAAAACCAGCAGATGGGGTTTGTCATCAGACTGGCAGCTGAAATCATTAGGTGTTGTCTTGATCAAGCCAGGAGGACTTTGGACAGTGGCAGCAACAAGTCTTTCAAGCCTGGTACTTGGGAAGTATGACCCTACTCCCCCGGCACATTAATATAGCAGCGTAAAACCTTGGGGTTGAGAAGAGGGGGTCCAGTGACACAGTGGCTCTATCCCGGGCAGGCCCTGCACAGGGCCCAACAGGCAGGAAATCAATCCACCCACACTGCCAAGCATCAACCACAGGGACACAAACCAACCGCGACCACCCTAAAATGAGGGCCAAGTATTGCCATCAGAGCTCACCCCAATTGCAGAATAGGCACAAACAAGAGACAACAAGCCAGTGACTCCACCCCCTAATGGCATCAGAGAGAGGTCATCCCTGTGGCGATGAGAGCCCACCAGGCAAGACAGTATGGGTGGACAGTATCAAGTGTTTCCGATCATCACCTTCACACCCCTGGGCCAGACTGCACTTTATCACAGACCATGTTTAGGATATGAGTCTTTATTAGACACTTGAAAATTGGCATTTCTAACCTTAATAGGCTGATCATTCCACAGTAGTGGAGCGCTGTGAGAGAAACCCCTGCCTTTAACTGTTGGATCAGACATTCTAGGTACAATTAGAAGGCTTGCATCTTGGTTATATGTAGGTATGTATGGCTGAGGTTAGTAGGAGCAAGTCCATGTAATGCTTGATACGTTATCAATGAAAGCTTAAAATCAGCACTAGCCTTAACAGGTAGCCAGTGTAAAGAGGCTTGTACTGGAGTAATATGTTCAAATTTTTCTGTTCTATTTGAGATTCTAGCAGCCATGTTCAGCACTAATTGAAGTGTATTTATTGATTTATCAGCGTAACTTGAGAGAAGAGCATTAAAGTAATCTAATCTAGAAGTGACAAAAGCATGATACGTTTTTGATTTTTACAATGTTCCGAAGATGAACAAAAGCAGCTCTTGAGATGTTTTGTACATGTTCATCAAAGGAGAGATCAGGGTTGAGGATAGCGCCAAGGTTTCTTAAAATGTTTTGGGATACGACCATACAACTGAAAAGGGTTTGTGTAAGGTCTGCCAACAGAGTCCTAAAATGAGTATATCTGTTTTCCTTGAGTTTAAAAACAAGAAGTTCTCCTTCATCCATTTCCAAATATCTGAAACAGTTAATTTATTTTCAATTAAAAAAGGGATTATTACCACCGCCATGTCTCTGCGCCTGTGTCCTACTCCCAGCACTGTGACATATAAGGTGAATGTGCAACTGAAATGCAACGATACACATTCCTGTAACTACTGAAAACTTCCATTATCAGACTTTGCAAGGCAGTATCAGAGTGGTACAAGGGAGTAGTGCAACAAGGTCCCTGAGAGGTGGGGGATGTGGTAAGTGATGTGTCACAGAGTTCACAAAGTTCAGCAGGGCTACAGTGGATGGGAAGAAACTGTTCCTGAGCCTGCTGGTGCAGGACTGAAGAAACCTGTACCGCCTACCTGATGGTTGGAGGGCAAACACAGCCCATTGCAGTGCCTTCCCCTTGGCTGTGGAGTCACACTGTTTCACAGTTTGGCACAGTCTGTGGATCAGAATGCTCTCGATTGTGCAGCGGTAAAAGTTCATAAGGATCATGGATGACAGACAGATGAAAGACATGGAAACACAATGAGTTCCTCTGTTTTCTTAGCGTTGAGGGCCAGGTTGTTGACAGCGCACCATGCCACCAGGCGCATGACCTCTTCCATGCAGGCGGACTCATTGATGTCACTAATCAGGCCTACCACTGTGGTGTCAGTCGTGGGTGAAGAAGGAGTACAGGAGAGGGCTCAGCACACAGCCTTGTGGTACACCAGTGTTCAGGAACAGGGTGGAGGAGAAGTCATCTAATCTGACAGACTGGGGTCTGTTGGTCAGGAAGTCCAAAGTCCAGTTGCACATGCCTGCAAAGTAGCCAATTTTGAGGCCTCTTCATGTTTCATCGAAATATACAACTGTATCCTCAGCATTACATTTGACATTATGGTTCCGGATGACATCACCCAGAGGAAGTATTTATAGTGAAAACAATAATGGTCCCAAAACTTAAAACCAGGTTAGAACGTGTCAGTGAAGCCCAATATGGGTTTCCAGTCTCTCTAAGAGAAGGAAGTGATCAATAGAGTCAAAGGCAACATTAAGATCAAGAAGCAACAGAACGAATGCAGAACCTTTGTTTTGAGCTCATTAGAAGGTCATTTGTTTCCTTCACAAGTGCAGTCTCAATGCAATAATGGGGTCAGAAATCGGACTGGATCCTTTCATATTTGTTATTTGTCTTCAGGAAACCATTCAATTGAATACTTTTTGAGAGGAACGGGAGGTATTGATATTGGCCTCAAATTGTTTAATAAATCTGAATCCAGATTAGATTTTTTCAGAATTGGCTTTATTTCTATGCAATTTTTGGTACGATTTGTATACATCCGGAAGATAGCGAGTAATTAATTACTTTTAGAATTGGCTGGCATATCACAGGATGTAGCTCCTTAAGTAGTTTTGTTAGAATCAGGATTTTTTTTCTATAGAACTTTTTTATTGTTTTTGTTCACTTCAGTCAGGTTGGAGAAATAAGCTGTTCACGAAGATGTGAATACTTTTCGGTATTTTGGTGTACTGTCTATCCAGGCTAGTCTAAATACAGTACTTCCAACTTGGTGGAGCACCTTGGTGGAGCAAAATATATTTTGTCTTGCATCGATCAGCCATAACATTATGACCACTGACAGGTGAAGAGTATAACACTGATAATCGTGTTATAATGGTACCTGTCAGTGGGTGGGATATTAGCCAGCAAGTGAACATCCTGTCCTCAAGGTTCAAGTGTTAGAAGCAGGGAAAATAAGCAAGCACAAGGATCTGAGCAACGTTGACAAGGGCCAAATTATGATGGCTAGAAATCTGGGTCAGAGCATCTCCAAAACTTCCTAATCTGCAGTGGTCAGTACATATCAAAAGTGGTCCAAGGAAGGAAAAGCGGTGAACCGACAACAGGGTCATGGGCGGCCAAAAAAAGCAAGAGTATTAAGACTGTATTCATAGCATTACGTTTTTTTGCTGCAGGTAGTTTTGTGGTGCTGTGTGTTATGCAGACTACATGAGCAAAACACGGTCTCCCTCACAATTCGCAATGAGGGCTTTTATGAAATTGCATGCAGTCAGTAACATACATTGACTACTTAATCTATAAATAATGTAGACCCTATGGCATTTTCAGTTTTTCTGTGTATATTAAATGCTGTTGTTAGAAATCATCCATTTTGTATAGTGGTTAAAATAATGATTGCGTAGCTGGTCGTCAAGGGAGAGTAATTCAATCATTTATTGCAGCATGTGATAGTCTATTGTTCATGATGTTACAAACTCAAGCTCATCTCACTCAATCTCAAATAAACTTTTGGTTGTCCTCTACTTATAAACATCTTCATCTACATCCGATTATCCGTAATCGGGTCACGGGGGCACCCCAAACAGGGCACCCCAAATGTCCCTTTCCCGAGCTACATTTGCCAGCTCTGACTTGGGGATCACGAGGCGTTCTCAGGCCAGTGTCGAAATATAAACTCTCCACCTAGTCCTGGGCCTACCCCAAGGTCTCTTCCCAGCCGGACATGCCTGGAACACCTCCTTAGGGAGACGTCCTGGGGGCATCCTTACCAGATGCCCGAACCACCTCAACTTGCTCCTTTCGATGCAAAGGAGCAGCGTCTCTACTCGGAGTTCCTCACGGATGACTGAGCTTACCACCCTAGATATCAACATCCCAACCAGAATACACATCCCAGTACTGTAAGCCCAATTAAAAATGACTGTTATGCTTTGAATGAAAGTGACTTCCTGTGTACCAATTGTCTTTTATCTAAACGTACATTCAACACAGCATACTCTTTTCATAGAGTTCCCCAGACTGATCGGTGCCTTAGATTGCACCCATATTTTCCGATAACGGCATTGCTGGATGAGAGTGAAAGTCATTCAAATGAATCAACGTTCAGATAAAGAAACCAGAAAGGAACCAAGCAAGCCTATTTCAGCCGGCCCGCAATTAAAAGTGATGAATGTTGTTGCCCTCACTGGATTCAAACCCAGGTCTCCTATGTGAGTGGCTGTGTCTTAACCACTATGCTATATGCATGCCCAATATCAGTATTGTCACGGATGCAGGTTAGAACCCAAGTGCGGATCGGAAGAGCGAGGGAGAAGTGACAGGCAGAGTAATCAGGGTTAGGCAGAGGATCGGAACACAGACAGGCGGCGGAGGTACTAACCGGTGGCAGGTAGAGTTGTCGGGAACAGGCAGGAGGTCGGTACACGAGCGGACAGCAGAGGTGCAGACAGGTAGCAGGCAGAGTTGTCGGAAACGGGCAGAAGATCGGTACACAAGAGAGCCGAAAGAGCTTGCTAGTAGCACAGATGCACACGCGAATGAAGACCATGATCCGGCAGGGAAGAGTTGACAGAGCTCCCTAGAAATACTGTTAGTGAGGAGGTGAGTGGAAACGGGTGTGATAGCTGATTGGGTACAGGATGTGGGAGTGGATGATGGCGAACAGGTGCACTATTCCAGCTCAGGGAGGCGGGGACATGACAAGTATAACATCTCGACATTAGACCATTTCGTCACACAATAACATCACTCCAAGATTGAATATTTAGCTGGACATAATTAAGCATCGTGTTAAACTGACTAATGTTTCTTATTAAGTTTACCTCCACCACAAATAGCATCTATCGAATGAATGGCTTTTGCCACAGGCCGTTTTAACTGCTTATTAGTCAGTAATAGGCTTTACCAGTATCAACTAACTCAATGGAATAGTCATAAGAATTGAGAAATTGCTAATGAGTCTGCCAAAGCTATTTCCTTTCATGGCATAAGAACATATTGTTT